>JAHBCN010012926.1:0-25616 GCA_019359885.1 Listronotus oregonensis
TTTAGAATGCTTTTTTAAAAATGAAAAATATCCTGAATTAAAACATTGAACAAATAAACAAAAACTAACTAAATAAAAATTAAAATTTCAACTCGAGCACCGCTTGTATACCAAATCATTTCCAAAAATAATAAATTAAATAGCAACGGATACAAGTTTGTATATTTTTAAAAAGTAAAATTGTATTTTAAAAGGCCTTTAGTTGATAAAAGCGTTCTCCGTTGACGACAATGCGTTTGAAAACCAAGGAAATTAATGTTTGGCGTTTTAGGAAATTTTAAAGTTTATTACTGGAGTAATGAATAACGCGGAATGTAATTAATATTTATTCCAGTCAAACCATGGCAAAAAAAAGAATTAAATTCGGATAGAAATCCCCAAATCCCACTTTAATTTAACTTTTTTTTTTGGGGAAATTTTTCTTGATCAAAAAAAATTATATGGTTTAAAAGGTTTTATTATCCTTTGACATAAATATATAAATTATTGAAATTCCTTTAATATAAAGCTAAAAATTATAAAATTGAATGCATAAAACAATTTGTCATTTTATTACTACAAGAAACATGTTTCCTTGGAATTCAACTATGATAATAAACAGAGGTGAGACGAATCCTTGTAAAAAAGAATCGATTTCCTGATCCGGATCCTCGTAAAGGAATCGAATCACCAATAGGAATCACGATTTTTTTTATGTTTGGGTCCACAAAGGGGTAGTAAGTACTTACGTACCGTGGGTGTCTTTAGTGTGGTGAGAGGGATTTGTTCACACGGGACTTCTGCGGGGCAGGTTCCATAGTCTTGACACTCTAGGGATGAAGGAACGAAGAAAGGGAAAGTTCGGGGCCTCTAACTGAACTGTAAAAGGATGCATAAAAGTGCACTATTGTTGCTTGTTGGGAGCTGCCAGAGAAGGAATTATACTGGCCAATTCCTCTGAGCAGAAGCCGTGAAAATAACTATAGAAGAGCGACAGATCCCCACAGCTCGAGGTGGGAAGAAGAGGAAGCCTTTCTGTAGCGTTGGATCATTAATAAGACGAACGGCTTTTCTTTAATGAGTCCAGAATGCTAAGTGTTGTAGGGGACGCCATTCCCAGACATAAGAACAATATTCTAAAGAGGGTCTAATTTGGGATACATACAGAGTGTACAGATTGGAAGAAGAGAAATATTTTCTGGCTCGAAAGAGGAATCCAATCTTTTTTGAAGCTGCCGAAGCTATGGATAAAATGTGTTTGTGCCAGTTGAGGTTATCCTCAAAAGTAACGCCGACAAGATCAAACGACTCTTTGTTCTGCAGAACTTGGACGCTTATATGTAAGGGATGAGCATTTGCAGACTTTTTTCGCGACAGCGAACATGACTGTGTTTTTGAGGCATTAAACTGAACAAGATTTTTGGCGCCCCAATCCAAGATAAGTTTGAGGTCTTGTGAAAGAGATATCTGCATTGACCTGCGCTTGTTTTCGAAATCAGAATTACACGGTGGCTTAAAATATTGAATACTAGAGTGAAGGGTACTATCATCAGCAAAACTATGAATGGGGCTAGATTGTGGAAGAGAGAAGATCGTTAATGTGTAGAAGAAACAGCATGGGTACCAGCACTGAGCCCTGGGGCACCCCAGCATTAATTTGGTAGAAGCTGGAGGAATGACCATCTACACTACTGATATACTTTGATTAGAAAGGAAACTGGAAAGCCAAGAGCAAAGCTTAGGTGAAAGACAGTAAGAAGAAAGTTTGTTAAGAAGCCCACATGCCAGACCTGATCAAAGCTTTGGATATGTCAAGAGCAACGATCTGGGATTACCGAAATTCAAGGGACTTGTTCCAGTTTGGAGACAAAGGAAGAAGATCAGGTGTGGATCTACTGTGACGGAATCCATATTGTCATCATGTAAGATCTTTGTTTTTCCAGATACTCTAAGATTTGGAATTAATGAATTTTTCCATTACTTTGCAAACAACGAAAAAGAGATATAGGTCTATAGTTAGAAGGGGATTTTGATCCTTTTTGGGGACAGGTTGCACCGTGAAGCTTTCCAACTCTCCGGGAAAAGCCCGTGTCGTAGGAGATTCGAAAGGGCGAGTTAAGAGGTGAAGCTCGGGAGCCCTTTTTTTAAGACGATTGTGGTATGCCATCCAGCCCGACGATTTTTTAGTATTAAGAGAAGAAAAATACCTGATCTTTTGACTTTAAAAATTATATCGGACATTTTATTAGAAACAGGGACAACTGTTGGAAAGAAAGATTAATTGAGGATCAAGCGTAGAATTGGCAGCAAATTGCTTGGCAAATAGTTCGGCTTTTCCTTTGGAGGTAGAGACAATTCCATCTTCAGAGATTTGGGGTGGAAAAGAATTCGTGCAAAAAATTTTGACTAATATTTTTGGCAAAGGACCAGAAAGTTTACTTCCATTTAGCAAGAGAGAACTTTATCTTTTATTCGATTGTTAAAACGGTCTTTTGATTCTGAGATGGTCTGATTATACTGATTTCTCGCTTCGATGCTAGCCTGTCGATTTTCGGGACTGGGGTTTTGAAGAAACTTTTTGTGGCCTTGATTTTTTAAAAGTCTGGCTTTGTCGCAGGATTTAGGATTTTTTGTTAAAGAAAAAAGCAATTGAATCCAGGAAATCCATTTCTATTTATCGGATCACATATCCGGATCATCTTTAGTTGTTTTACTTGCAATTGGTAACTACTATACGAATAATAGTACATAATCCAGATGAAAAATCAACCGTCAAAGATTTTAGTAGCAAGCCTGACCCGCGAAATATAATTTTAGCCTCATCTTGATGTGCTGTAATTTAAAAAAAATTTCTTGGTAAATATTCTTTAAATTTAAATATGTTATTTCTGAGATCAACATAAAACCACCCTTGCAAGGAAAATTTTTTCGAAATGTACCTATTCCAATTCTAATTCTTGAGATAACCTTAAGTGTCCATTCGCGCCGCGAAAATTGGATCCAATTTGGGGTTTGGGGGGAAAAATGTTTTTTCAAAAACGGAAAGTTATCGATAATTTTTAAAACTATATAAAGTCAACACTTAAATCTAGGCTTCTGCTGTAATAGTTTTTTAAATTTGGGTTTAGTTTTTAATATTTTCTTGAGTGAAAGTCACCCTAAAATCGGTTATGTTTAGATACTATTTTTCCCTTTAAATCGACTCATATTTCAAAATCCGTTACAGCAGAGGCATAGATTATATCCTTACCTTTAAAATGGTTATAATTTATGTCATTTAAGTGAAAAATAGTTATCTCCTTAGGTTTTCAATCGGAAACAACTTCGCATGAAACACTGAATTTGGAAGAACCTAAATAAAATATAATATTTTTAATGCGGCTTACGAAAATTGTGGTAGTGGGAGTTTGTTAGTCTCCGCCCACCGTCTCCGTAACCGTACCGTTAAATAATATATCTGCTTGTAATATATAAAAACGTATTAAAATTTTAAATTTATGTTTGTAACACACCCCGTATAGTTATAATAAGTCGCATTTAAAAGTCCCTTAGGGTTATCTCAAAGATGACATAATAAAAAATTATGAAGATCGAGCAACCAAAACTTTAAATATCAAATGCAAGTAAAATTTATGCCTGTTTTTTGGTACACACTCTATGGTTAGGAAAAAGTTGTTTCATTTAAATGTTATTTTTCTGGAGCTGAATACAATATATTTTGGTTAAAAATCACATGTTAGGTGTGTTTCATTATTTAAAGATTTTTTCTACCACCGCGCGAAAAGTACCATGTTTGCGCTTAAAAAAACAAAACATAAAGTTGCATTTTCCGAGGAGCAAGCGTTTTTTTACTTTTTTTCCCGAGCGACAAAATACTTTGTCGCCCTGAGTTATCAAGGAAACCGTAAAAAAAAAACGTCAAATTTGACCCACCGAAATTAACGGTAGAAATTCATCTGAAAGTCATTAAAAATTGTGAGAATTGCACCTTTCCCTTTTAATATTGTAAATAATAAAAAAATGACTAGATCTTATATAGATTTAGGTGATAATTATATAAATATCAAATGTATATACATATTACAATAATTATTACAATAAAATAAATTGGTATAGTAGCCAGGTTTTATAAAACTTTTTTTTTTCTTTCACCTTTATTTCCGTTGGGTTTAATATGGTAAAATAAAATTACCAACTTTAGTTATACAGAATAATAAAAGTTTATTTCGGAAAGTCCCTACATCGTTCGACGGGTTTTTTTTCCAAAAAAAAGGAAAATGTATTTTTTTTATAAATAATTAATTTTTTATATTCTATGTCATAAACTTTTGTTTTTTGACACATAAATGATAAAAAAAAAAATTAAAACTTTAGTTATGAAAGTAAAAAAAATAGTTATTATGATTCAAATCTAATTTTCTAAACTTTTCATTATACTAAAGATAGTAAAAATGTATATTTAGTAAAAATTCGCATTATCTAAAATTACGTCATTAATAATTGCAATTAAAAAAAACCAATTTAGTTAAAAAACATTTTAAAAAATTTGGGTTTTCCCGATATCCTTTTTTTATTTTTTATTAATTTTGTACTACTAAAGGTGGTAGAAATCTTTTTTTTCTGATTCAAACTGATTATATTTATAGCTTTCACATAACACAGGCGAGAATTATGTTTTGATATAAAAGGGGGGCCATGCTTGCCGCTGCTGTCAAAAAAATAAACAAATGATTATTTGAGTATCAAAAAGTTTTTAAAAGAGCTATTGGTGTTTAATACATTGATTTTAATAATTATCTGATAATGGACATTTTAAAAAAATATAAAATATGTAATTGTAAAAAATTGAGCCATGTCCAAATATGCCATTCCACTTTAATATACTTAACTGCGATAATTGAGAACTGCCACCAACATCTTTCGTTTTGGGTTTTTTCAACAGCATTCGAAGAGTCTACTACAAATTTCGACCAAATATTGCAATATTCCCAAAAAAAAATGAATAAAATCATTTCAAAAATTTCAAAAGTTATCAAACACAGACTTTAATACCGAGTAGTAATTTGCCTGGTTTTTCACCCCTAAAAAGGAAGAAGTATTAGAAGGTTCCAAAAACATTTAGATATTGTTACACAGAAATTTAAATCATAACGTAATACAATAATATGTAAATAACTACTTAAAAGGGTACTAAATAGTTTTTTTTTTGTTTTTTTTGCAGTAAATATCTACTACTGAAAAACATTTTTACAAAAAAATTTTTAGGCAAAATGATGCTTACACGTTTTAAAATGTGAACTGTCAAAGTTGAGGTTATATCAATAATCAAAATTTTTACCAATTATTTTATAAAATCTGCGGTTGTAGAAAAATTTGTGTGAATTGAGCGCAAAAGGGCATTTTTCCCCCTCGCGGGGCGGCAATGTATTATTTTCGCCTTTTTAAAACACAAATAGCTATTATATGCAAATGTTTTAAAGTTCTTTTCCAAAAGTCAATTAGACTGATTTAAAATCTTAGGTCAAAATTTGAAAATTTGAGAACCAATTCAAAATGGGGTTATTTTTTCTCACTTCAAAAATCAGGAACCGGGGTTTTTTTAAAATAACCTTTAAAAAAAGGGATAAATCGATTTCAGCCTTCTAATCCTTAAAAAAGGAATCGATTCCTGGATTCGATCCTACCCAGCTCTGATGATAACAATAACAAAATAAAAATATTAATAATGGGCATGACCCCCTCTTGCTCTAACAACATCTCGCGTAGACCTAACTAAATTCCTCTTCTTCTATCGCAATAATCCTACCTTTGATTTTTCCTTTCAGCTCATTTCATAATTTTTCAATCGGGCTTAGGTCGGGTGTGCATGCCGGCCACACCATAACTCGAAAACCGACTTCTGTAATGTAACCTTGGACAACTCTAGCAGTGTGCAGCCTTGCAGTATCATACATAAAAGCAAAATTGTCTCCAATATAATAAGCGTAAGGTACCACATGAACTGCTAGAATCTTTATCCGGTCAAGTTATCCCGAAAAATAGGGGAACCTTGGCATAAATTCCCAAAAAGCTGAAAATTTACATAAACGTTAGGGATACCATTATAACAAAATTGTAAAAAGTCACCCGGTATAAAATTTTTATTAAAAATTTTTAAAATAATGGTGTATTCAGGACACTTCAAAAAATTTATTCTCGTTGGAAATTTAACCTAAAGTTAATTTTTCAAGAAGTTAGACAATTGTTAATTAATAAAATTATTTTAAAATTTCGTCTTACATTAAAATAATTGTCGTATAAATTTTTCGCTTCGTGCAGCCCTTTTTATATACATACTTAACAAGATCACGCATCAAGTGTTTATTAAAACAAAGGATTAAACTCTGTTTATAATAATTTTATAACTTTGACAATATTACTCTGATTTTTCATTTTTTGCAAAGTTTTAAATTATTGTAAACAAATGATATATTTTTTAACTTTTATGACGTGATCTTGTTAAGTATGTATATAAAAAGGGCTCCACAAAGCGAAACAATTTTACGACAATTATTTAAACATTTTTTTCAGTGTACAATAAAGACGAAATTTCGAAACAATTTTGTTAATTAACAATTGTCTAACTTGTTAAATAATTAACTTTAAGTTAAATTTTCAACGGAAATAAATTCTTTAAAGTGTTCTAAATACACCATAATTTAAAAAAAGTCACTTAATATTTAATACCTTAAAATAGTATATTTCATTACCAGTACGGAAATGACGATTTTTACGTGCGTGCGTGACAAATTCTCGTGTGAGGCGCAGCCGAACACGGGAAGTCATGCATGAACGATATTTTTTATTACGCTTTTAGGTACCTGAAAACAGCATAAATAAAAAACATCGCAAAAAATGATTTAGGAAAATTGCGATTATTTATTTTTATTTATAAAACAGTAAAACATATTAACAAAAAAAAATACAAGCTAATTAAATCTAAGAAAATTTATTTTGGACGGGACCGTTATGATTAATGGTTATTTTATTGTACAATTCATATTATTGTTGAAGCTCAACCCCTTTTTTATTTTTTTTGTTGAACTAAAGATGTTGAAGCGGAGGTTGGTTTTTGGTTTTTGGGGTTTCTTAATTCACTGTTACAGATTTTTTATTTCCAAGTTACAAGGCCTAAACAACTTTGGGATATTTTTTTAATTTTTTTTTGTATGGCTCCTTTTATACCTTTGCTACATTGGAAGAAAACCTCCGTGTTTTCAAAGGAGCAAATCACCGCCCCCTTTTTTACCAACAGGGGAGCCGAAGAACCCCTTTTTGCCCATGTCCGGTATATTTTCGTGATTTTTTTAGTTTTAAGTATTATTTCATCTTTGGTTTCGGTATGCAACAAATAATCTTCTACTCTCCATATTTTTAGGGCGGAGATCTGCGTATTTACGGTAAAGTGTACAGGGATTGAATCAATAGTAATGGTAAAACTTCTTGACCTGTGAGTTTTTCCATCTCGTAAGAATACGACAAGAAAACGCCCATTATCTTCCACATCGTTTAAACTCAAACGTATTAAATCATCTCCGGGGATGCGCCGAAGATGCCAAACACTAAAATTACTTTTGCTAGTAGATATTGTCCATCTGAAGCCTCACATAAAATTTGTTACTTTTTTTCTTATGTAAGAACCTTGGATTTCTTTGGTACATATCCTACAGCTTGTCGTTTCAAAAAGCTATGTTTTTGGATATTGGTTGTGAGTATTCTCTTTTATTGCTAAACAACTCTTTAACATGGAGAATCGACTCCATAAGGTGAATGACTTCATAGATTTGGCTTTTTCAGAAAAATAAACTAAGAGAATATCGTCACCCACAATTTTGATTCTTTTCTGAGTGCGCCATTCGGTAAAAATGTGATATTCATGTTCATATCTCAACCTGGATTTCACTGGTAATAAATATGCCCTCACTTCTGCGCTTGTTGTAATATAATATCGGGAATATCCGAATTTCCTTCCAAATCTGAATTCATTTTTTGAAAATGGCATAAATTTCACTGACAGAAAATAAAATATGTTAAATAAATCGTTGTTATGAACAGTTGCCATGGATGGATTTTTGTGTAAGCGCACGGAAAGAGGGATCGGAAAAAATCCGTTCGCTGTTCTGAAAATGTCATATTTACTGTATTTTATAGACAGTTGAAAATATAGTATTTTCAGGTAAGTATAATAAAAAGAATTATTCAGCGTGACGTACTCGGTTTTGACTTCGAACGCTCAACCAAAAAGGTCGCGCGGAGGCCCATTTTCAGCGTTAAATTAAAATTGTAAATAATGGAGATATAGTTTCGAGGGTTGAGGCTTCTTTTTGGAAATTTTCTTCCCTTTAAGTTTTTTTTTCAATTTCCGCTATCTCTTATAGTTTTTGAGTTATTATTAAAAATTGAAAAGGTTTTTTTTTCTTTTGTGTTAATAACAATTGCAATTTTTATTGGTAGAAAAAATCCCCAAAACGCCTTTCTCAGATTTACCTTCCGCGCCAAATGAGCTATCGCTCATTTTTTTCAGCCTTCTAACTATTTTTCGCATGAAACACACTTCTCGACTAGACTAGTTCTATTTTAAAGATTTATTAAATACGCGGGTGTCGTACAAAATGGAGAAAGCTTTCACAGGCCTCTGGAAACCGAAAACAAACAATGCATCTGCAAGGCTTATAAAATGTGAAATAGCGACGGTAACGTAGTATTTACGTTAATGGCGAATATATTTCAGACACGTCCGATCTAACAAAGGTCCTTTAACGAAGTGCCACCTTAATCAAATTTCTGAAGCTTGCGTTTTAACATAAATGGTTTATTTCAGAAAATGCATAATGGGCTTAAATATATTGCGAAATGTTGGAAATATATACCTTTCCGTAAATTTTGTAAAGAATATTTTAGACGATACATTGTGGGAAGTTTAATTAAAAATATGTTTGCATATTAGTCCAATCAATATGGATTTTTTTGTAATTAATCTTGTAATAACCTGTAGATTACTAAAATCAAAAATCCAACCAATATTTTTTTCAGGTATTTTTTTTAAACAAAAGTATTAAAAAAGAGGCCTTTTTTTTTTTTTTTTAAATATAACAAAAAGTACTGGCTATATCACTTTACTCGTTTCTAGAGAATTGAAAAACTTACAAAATGGTTTTTGAAAAATCCCGATCTGACCATTTTTCAAAAAAGCCGAAAAACGCTTTAAAACAGATTTTCAAAATTGTATCTTCGTTAATTTTCAATATAGTTTTTGGGAAATGTTTAAAATATATTTTAAGTTGCGAAAGATAAAAATTGCGGCATTAATAGTTTTTTTTTAACCGCACTATAACAAATAAGGCCCTTATCAGTACGTGAATATTGGAAATTCCGGATTTAAAAAACGGTTTTTTTAAATTTAAGGTTAAAAGCTACAAGTTGTATATCTTACATTTGTATATAAACTTGGAGAACATTGTTAAAAATGCTTGTGAACCTAGCGCGTCGAGCGAAAATTCGCGACCGAGACGTGGAGGGGGCACCCAGCAGCGAAGGATAAGCGAGAGACGGGCTGAGTGCATCGGGCGCTCGACGGAATTTTCGCTAGACGCGCTGGGTTCACAAGCATTTTTACCAGTGTTGCCAAAACTTTTATGAAAATTTGAGATATACAATTTGTAGCTTTTAATCTCAACTCTAAAAAGTCGTTTTAAAAATTCAAATCGGTCCATTTGCCTAATATTCACGAAACTGGCAAGATAAGGGCCTAATTTGTTTATACTGCGATTAAATAGAAACTATTATTGCAACAATTTACATCTTTCTACAGCTTAAAGTATATGTTATTGACTATCATTTCCCAAAAAATCAGCTCTTAATATTGAAAATTGCCGGAGATACAAATTTTTGAAAAAAGGTTTGTTTTAAGCGTTTTTCCGGCTTTTCTCGGTAAAAAATGGTCGAATCGGGATTTTTCAAAAACCATTTTGTAGGTTTTTGAATTTTCTACAAACGGTCTTTAATGAGTAAAGTGATATAGCCAGTACTTTTGTTATATTTATATTAAAAAAAAGACCCTTTTTTAATAATTATTGTTTTAAAAAATTACCTAAAACAAAATTTTCTTAAATCTTATTCGTTATTACATGTAAATAAATAAGACATATAATCTTATAAATACCAAATAACAATATTCTAAAATTAAATAAATAACTTAATCTATATTTAAACATTATAAACTTCATCAAGTCCTAGGTCTCCTGGATTGTTCCTAGACCGATTCTGCATTACCCCGTTGCACAGTTAAACCAATTCTTTGGATGATGAAACTTCGAGATTTTTTGCATTGTATTTTTTTGCAAATTTCATTAATAAAACCCTTAGCCTCATCACCCAAAGGACCAAAAGTTTCAACAGCAAAAGGAATGAAGATAAAGCGTTCTTCAAGCTCTTTATATTTCAGATGTTTTTTATTCTCGGCAATACGAGCAGCCGCACCTACAAAATTAGAAGTTTTGTCCAGATAGGATTTTGCAAATGTATGGCTGCAAGTAGCGTCCCAAAGTAATTGTTTTCCATATTTCCAGGGGGGAAATTTAAAGGTCATTCCATCTACCCGTTTTCCATCGCTTCTGAAAACCCAAGAGGCTCTAATACAGAAGGATTTTCAGCTAAAATCAGAGCTCTTTTGATAATGTCATTTATCTGACTGTGTCTAGAAGAACGCCCTGCGCTTTTTTTGCAGCTTAACCCATGTAGGCCATAAAATATCGCATTTTCGCCGCAAACGCAGGTGTGCTCTCCACATACAGGCAGACCAAGTCTGAGAGCGATGGAAATATGAAATGTTTTGTTATCTAACAAATTTCCCAAGGACGAAGATGGAAGTGCGTTAATCCAAGCATTACTTTCAGGGGCCTGAAGAGCAAGTAGAGTGCCTTATCTTCACTTTCTGGCACATGTTTGTAATATATTTGTGACGAGCTTGGCAAATTAAAAAGTAAAAATCTTTCTGTTTTTTTGGTAATTCTTGTGGTTGATTTTGAAGATTGCAAACAGATAACCATCTTACAAAACAATTGCTAAAATCATTATCTACTGTCGCAAGAATATAGGAAGGTAAAATTTTGGAAAGTAAACCTGACACGTCATTTATTGAACCTAAAAAGGCAGAAATAGACAGGGTGGATGTATCTCTTATTCCAAGACCTCCAAATTTTACTGGAAGAGTGCTTTGTAACCAAGAATTTAATTTAATATCACAATTTGTTATGTCTTGAACTAAACTTTGTAATACATTATCAAAATTACAAAGTAATTCTGGAGATTTCCAACAAGGTGAACATCTTAACAAATAAGACATTCGAGGTATGGCAAAGGAATATTTTAGTAAATAATAGGAAATATGTGAGTCAAAAAATTTTAATTTGGTGCTAAGAGATTTTAAAATTCTGTCTTTTTTTTAATTGAGTATTCAATTTCATTTGACGAAAAAACACTTCCTAATAAATTAAAATTTAAAGGGAATTACTAAAGATTAGGGAAAACCAAAAAATTTTAAAGTATATTAAGATTTTAATAAAACAGTTAATTCACACTTATCAAAATTTAAATTTAAACCCAATCTTTTCCCCTTTATTATTTTAGAAAAAATTTTTAAAAAAACCATTTTGGGTTTCCGGGGAAATGTACCGTCATCTAGATACCAAAGATTTATTTTTGTATTTAATGATAAAATAAGGGATGAATTGCTAAACAAAAAATGGCCAAGAAGTCTCCTTGTTGGACACCCCTTTGAGAAAAATGTTGATCACCGTAAGAAAGTAAACCGGTTATCATAACATTGGGCTATAAAGGTAAAAATTCTGGAAGATATTCGCTTACTCGTGATAAAATTGTTTTTCATTAACCATATTAAAAGCGTTTTAAAATCTATTTTAAAAAACTTTTTTCTGATTGTGAGGATAAAGAAGAAAAACGTAGTGATTGTTTTTCTGCTCCCATTTTGTTCCAAAGCCGTTATAGGGGCAAAAAAGGTTTCTATTTTTTATAAATACAAGCATATTCCCTTTAGAAGCAAACGTCAAAAACATTTTCCCCACTGCTATTGGTCGAAACTCATCTTTTTTAAAACATAGGTTTGCTCCAAAAAAAATTTACAAATATCTGGAACTGAACCTGAAATAAATGAGTTATAAAGACTTAATTGACGACAGTAATTTAAAGAATGGTTCCATTCGTCATTTACCAAGCCCAAGATGTCTTGGTTTTAAATAAACTATCAAAAACCCAACCAAAAAATTGGTTGGGTTTTTTGATTTAAGTAATCTACAGGTTATTTCGGAAGTCATGGCGCAGTCAGATATCTGTTAACATTAATTACAAAAATGACCTTTTTTTTGCTCCAATGATTGGACTATATAGTCTATTTTACTTTAAAGCTGAAAATGGGATTCACGCGACCTTTTTGGTTGCGCGGTCGGCGTCAAAACAGAGTACGTCACACTTAATAATTTATTTAGGGTATTAAATAATAATTTTAAAAAATTTAAAAATTATAGTGCATTTAGTACACTTCAAAGAATTTACTTCCGTTAAAAATTTAATTTAAAGTTAATTTTTCAACAAGTTACATAATTGTCAATTAACAAAATTGATTCGAACTTTCGTCTTCATTGTACATTAAAAAAAAAAGGTTTAAATAATTGTCGTATAATTTTTGCTTTTTGGAGCCCTTTTATATACATACCTAACAAGATCACGTCATAAAAGTTTTAAAAATTGAAATGCTTTGTTTATGTTTTACCTAGGTATCTATTATTGATCTATAATACCTTTGAAACGGAATATGTTGTAGAATAATACCCGTATCACACCTTTGGGGGTTATAAGGCATTATGATAATGCCCGCTTATAAGCCCTAATGCGCTAATATGGAAATTTTATTGCTTATCCAATTTTATTTCCTCACAATAAAAATCAAGTTTATACAAAAAAAAATTTTTTCTTTAAACAATACTAAAAATTAAACTTTATTCCCAAAAAAAAAATTACAATTTTGAAATGTCTCGGGAAAAAGTAGCTGATCCCACTATAGAATCGTCGGGTTTTTTTTGATGGTAGAGGGGGGTAGCATAACGCTATTTTGTTAAAAAGAACAGTCCATTAAAGAATTTTTAATAATCGATACGGAATTAACCCCGGAATTAACTGAATTGGAATCATTTTGGCTACTTTGTTTTTGGGTGAAATACTTTCTTCTATATATCCTTCAGCTACTGAAGAGCTTTTCCATTTCCCATGTTGTTTTAGGGTTTCAAACGAAGCACCTGCCTCAACAAGTAAAGTTTACGATGTGCGACGCAAACAGTCCCGGGGTAGCTTTGAATCCAGTTTTAAAAATTTTGCGATCAATGTTGGACGCTTCCATGGATTTTCCAATGGGGTTTTACTTAATCGACCCCTTTTTATATTTAAGAAAGAATCTTCCCCCCTTTTTTCCAGCTTCTTAATGTTTTGTACTTTTTATTAAATTTAAAGCGCCTAAATCTTCTTCAATGATAGTAAAACTTTTTGGTTGAAGTTTTAGTTTCTGGGATCTTTATAACCAAGACTGTTCCTCTATCTTCAAAACATCAAGGGCATTTTTACCAACTCATCTCGTCTTAAACCCCAAAAACACCCATTACCAATATGACTTTGTGTACCAAGTAGATATCATCAGGAGCCTTTTTAATAAATTTTAATATTTGTTCTCTTTCCAAAACTTTAGACTTCTTCGGGACGTATCCTTTTGACTTAACTTTTAAAAAGATATGAGACGATGGGTGCGAAATGTCTATATTTTCATAGACCATCAACGTAGACCTTAGGATGAAATACTTTTTGGGCCAAAAGATTCGGACTGTATTTTTCCGACTAAAAATAATAAAGTTTGTTAAACATATGTATTAAATAAAATCAATAACTTACCAGTTCCAAATATGCCATTAAAACGTTTTCGGTTATTTGAAGAATTGCGTTCGATCTTTCCAAATACAAATATGCATACTCCCGATCATACTGTTGCTTTGATTTAACTGGCAAAAGATTTTCGGTCGCTTTTATGGCCTTTTCTTTATATTTTGTTGAATTTCTTCCAAAACTTTTGGGTAAAACTTTAGAGACCACGGGGGGTATTTCAAACTTTCCATCAGGTCGAAATCTAGCCCTCGGGCCATATTTCGACCTTCAGGGCATTATAGTCCCAGTAACGCCCTTGATACATAAATAGCTATTATAGTAATTTTATAATTTTGACAATATTATTTCTGATTTGTTTTTGGTTAAAGCAAAATTTATTATTTTTTTATTCAACGTCTAACAGGCTTTAAATTTTAAAGACATTTACCATTATGTTTAACAATTATTGAGTAATAAAAAACCCAACAACGCCAAACAATGAATCAGATACAACTTGCCCCATTATTAGTCATTAAATTATTAAATAATTAAGTCCTAATCACTTCAATATTGTGCGGCACTTTTTTAAAATATATCTAGTTCAAAAAGTTTGTTGTATTGGCTTCACATTGTGATGGGCACACATATCACATTGTGTTATTGGTTGTTGGCACCCCTTTGAAGAAAAAATACGGAATTGGACTTTGTGTTCTTTTTTGGTACCCAAAGTTCAGTTTTTTTAAAGCACAATGTAAGAAGGTTTACCATCGAGGGGCCCCAAAATTACTTTTATGCTCTACTGAATATTATTATGTTATAATACCATAGTTATCAGAGTTTTTAAATAGTATATACCCCTGGGGCTTTAAAAAAGGTTCAATGCCCACATGCATTATGAGAAATTGGGAAAATTAAAATGAAAATTTTTTTATTAAAAAAAGTTATTTATCATTTATAATAAATGAACAGTTTTGAAAAGCCCCATAAAACCATTGCCGGCTTTGATATGTTGATTATTCGTGATTTTTACTAACCAAATTGCAGTTGCAGTTCGTCGGGGGGTAAAGACCAATAAATTCAAAGGGTTTTAAAAAACAATCTTTTTTTCCTCATCAACGAGTGAAGACACCCCTTTTTATCGTTAGATTATTTGACGAATTTTGCCCCTAGGCGGATGCTTTCAAGTGAGAAAAAGTTTATCACGATTCTGACGTGGGAACCCCCAAAAGACCAGTCCAAAATGATTTTTTCCGCAAATATCTGCGAAAATATAAATTAGAACATTTTTTTTAAAACAAAAAAGAAATTACCTGAAATTAAAAAATGGTCCTTCCAATATTTTTCGCAATAACGGCCGTAAAAAAATCCATAAATTCCACACTGAGGATGTGGTAGTTTCTTACCGCGAGTCACTGGGGGGATAAATTTTTTGATTTAAAAAATTATTTTTTTTTTAAAAGAAAAAGTACATTTAGAAACTAGACACTCTAAGCTTTCAAATGATTTCATTGAAAAGCATTTATAGATGGAGTTTTTTATTGACGTTTATTCTACAGATTTTCAGAACTCCTTGCTAAAAATGCAGCTGAAATGAGGGGACTTGGTCCCGTTATCTAAAAAAATGATTTTTTTGAAAACCATTTTTGTGGGTTACAAATCCTTTTTTTAACAAAATTCCACCTGAATTTCGGCAGATAGGGGAAAACCCCTTTTTCGGGGCCCTTTAGGGGCCGTTTAGCCCCTTTTTCCCCCCCGCTAATGTTGATAATTTTTTTCGCTTGAAAGCATCCCCCGAAGACCAAGAACTGCGCCACAAGGGAAAACCGTACAGACCTATTTTTGTTTGTCCCCATTTACTGGGCAATATTTTTTCAACTATCAATGTTTTTTTAACATCGAAAATTTCGTCTATTAGAAGAAATGTTCCAGGCAAATCGTTATACATAATTAGTATTTTAATATAATTTTCAACAGCAAATTTAAAATTTCCCAAATTCCCCGAAAATATCGAAGTAACACCCCTTTTTTGATAATTTTACATCGTTATTTTCATCCCAAACTCCAAACCTTTTTATTTTTATCATAGGGCATTAAGACTTATTTGGGAAAGATTATCCAAAGTTTTGGACATTCACAAAAATTTTTCCGGGATCGACGGAAAATCTTTTTTTTTATAATTTTCCCCCCTCTAAAGGCATGAACATCTTCCCAAACCCCTTTTGTACAAAAAATAACTATAAAAAAGCAACACTAATCGGTTTTTAAAATTAAAAAAAAAAACCCTAAGAAATTTTTAAAATTTAAAACCTGTTCTAAATACACATATGAATTTTTAGAAAAAAAATACACCTTTTTTCGGTACGCAATTAATTTTTTGTAATAAAAAAACCTTTTTTGTCTGCTACAAAGAACCCTTTTAAAAAAAAGCTTTCATTGTTATTTTCTCAGCTTTTGCAGAAGAAAGTTTTATCTTTGCCAAAAAAGGGGTTTCCCTTTCATTTTTCCAATTTCCAGTTTTTTTTCCGAGTTTTCTGCATGGAATATGTTTCGCTTTATTTCAAAATTTTGGATGTGTTTAAAGCCGTTTTTTTAATATTTGGGGTTTTCGTTAAAAAACCCGGATATTTACTGATTATCTTTTAAAAAAAACCCAAAGAAATTTATGTAAATGCTTAATAAAGAAAAATTGTTATTTAAAAAAAAAAAATTCATTAATCATGTTACAACCAGATTTCAAAAAAAACCAAACTTACAAAAAGTTCCTTCAAAACCCTAGTCCCGAAAAACCCAGGTTAATCCAAGAAAAAAAGTATAATTTAAAATTTTTTGCCCGGACCGTCTTAACAATTGGATAATCTTTTTTAAAAAGAAACTGTTTTTACCTCTAAAGGAAAAGCCGAACTATTTGCCAAACAATTTGCTGCAATTCTACATGATTCTTACCGTTAATCTTTCCCTTCCAAAAAGTTTCCCGTTCCTTAACCTTACCTGGTATAAACACAGTACATCTATAGCCTCACCAGCTATCCTTGGATTTTCTCTTTTAAGCCAGAAAAATTTCCTCCTTCTAACCTGTATACTTTTTTTTTTTTTTATATATATATATATATATATATATATATATATATATATATATATATATATATATATATATATATATATATATATATATATATATATATATATATATATATATATACAGTGTGTCCTAAATTGGTGGGGAATGTATGGGGATCTTGGAAACCACGATAGATAGAAAATCGGTTAAATGGGAAAGTTTTGGACAAATGTTGTAAGTTTATCCGTTTACACATGGTTCTATCTATTCAGGTTTTTGAGAAATTTTGAAAAAACCTGAAACATGCATTTTTGAAAATCGGTCATATTTTTTTATAAGTGAAAATTTTCCAAATCTGTAAAACTTCAAAGCAACTTTTGTAGAATATGACCAAGTAGTCAATTTTATTTTCTACGTTTCGGCTTTTTAAATCATCATCAACTTTATTTTTTTCATATGGACGCCATATTGGATTTTTCGCAGAAATAGTGCTTTTATTCCTGATTTCAACAATGTATAACATGTTATAATTTATGAGGTTTATAACCTCATTTATTTCAAAAAACAAATATTTTTCAGTTGGCCTTGATTCCGGCGAACGTCATTTTTGTAAACAATAAAATATTAGTAATTGGCAAAATAGATAAGCTGAAGAGATATTTTACAAAAATGGGAACATAGCTATAACGTTAATACCGTGTTACAACAAATGTAATGGGCTATAGAAAGTAAAGTTGATGAATCATCATCAACTTTACTTTTCATATGGGCCATATTGATTTTTCGCAGCAAAATAGTGCTTTTTATTCTTATTTCAACAATGTATAACATGTTATAGTTTAGGAGTTTATAACCTCATCCACTTCAAAAAACAAATATTTTCTCAGTTGGCCTTGATTCCGGCGAATGTCATCTAGCGTCATTATCAAGTTAGCTCGGGTAAGTTATTAAAATTTTTTTAACTTTGTAAAATGATTAATTATTTAAAGAAAAACTTGATATTTTGCAACGTTATTTCCAAAGCAATAGAAATGTTAATAAAGTTGCGCAAACGTATTTCGACAATTTTCCTGAAAGGCAACATCCTAAACTAACATACTTTCAAAAACTGCAATGGTTACAAATTTGCTTAAATTCGGAAGTTTTATTGAACCACGACCTAAGAAGTACGTTGAAGAAAATCGACAACGAGATGCTACAGTTAACCAACAATTTAAAGAAAATCCCACATCTTCAGCCAGGGATGTTGATAGAGAATTCCACTCACCTTAGTTAACCATTCATAGGGTAGTTAGGACTATTTAAAAAATATCGTTAATATGTTGAGAAATATGGACAACATTTTGAATTTAGGTCGTTATTTTACATCTTCATATTAGTTTGTCCACTTTTCATTGTTTTTGTTTTCACTTGTTTCAATTAACTTGTTAAGTGTAGTTTTGTTGTAACACGGTATTAACGTTATAGCTATGGTCGCGAAACCCATTTCTGTAAAATATCTGTTAACTTATCTATTTTGCTAATTACTAATATTTTATTGTTTACAAAAAAAATTACGTTCGCCGGAATCGAGGCCAACTGAGAAAATATTTGTTTTTTAAAATAAATGAGGTTATAAACTCTTAAATTATAACATGTTATACATTTTGAAATCAGAATAAAGCACTATTTCTGCGTAAAAACCAATATGGCGTCCATATGAAAAAATAAAGTTGATGATGATTCTAAAAGCCGAAACGTAGAAAATAAAAATTGACTACTTAGTCATATTTTACAAAAAAGTTGCTTTAAAGAAGTTTTTACAAATTTGAAAAATTTTCACTTATAAAAAATATGGCCGATTTTCGAAAATGCATGTTTCAGGTTTTTTCAAAATTTCTTAAAAACCTAAATAGATAGAACCATGTAGTAAACGGGATTAGCTTACTAACAAAATTTTCCAAAACTTTCCCCATTTAACCGATTTTCTATCTATCGTGGTTTCCAAGATCCCCATACATTCCCCACCAATTTGGGACACACTGTTTTTTATATATATATATATATATATATATATATATATATATATATATATATATATATATATATATATATATATATATATATAAATATCCCAGATCAGACCCTCTTTAGAATATTGTTCTCATGTCTGGGGAATGGCGCCTTCTACAACACTTAGCATTCTTGACTCCATTTAAAAAAGAGCTGTTCGTTTTATTAATGACCCCACACTTACAAAAAAGTATTCTTCTCTTGCCCACCGACGAGCTGTAAGGGATCTGTTCCTCTTTTATAGCTATTTTCTCGGCTTCTGCTCCGAAGAGTTGGAGAGTATAATTCCTCCTTTGGCAGCTCCCAACAGACCAACACGTAGTGCCACTTTTGTGCATTCTTTTACAGTCCAACTTAAAAGGCCCCGAACTTCCCATTTTGTTTGTTCCTTTATCCCTAGAGAGTCCAGACTATGGAACCTGCTACCTGCAGAAGTTTTTCATTTTTCCTCAAATCTTATCAATTTTACCCGGTTGTATTTTGGCAACCAACCGACCGATTGTCAATTCTGAAATATCAAAATAAGCGATACTATAAGTACTTTCAAACAATGGGCCAGTTCTTTATTCCATCGATAAAAAGTACGCTGAATTTATGCACTGAACGTCAAATGAAGTCATGAGAAGTTCTGAAGGAACAAATTAAAACAAAATGTTTACAAACGCTTTGCTGTTTGTTCTGCAACTGTCAATGCTCAGCTGATTGTTCTGTTTCTTTTCCGTATTTATTTATGTTTGATTTGCTCAAGTATTTTATAAAAACGCTTTGATGAAATCCATTGGACTCTCTAGTGGTAGGTTTAAAAACGGTTTGATGAATTAGCGCTTAATGCGCTGGATCCATCGATGCAATTAAAAACTTGCCCAATATGTTTGGGTAATCGGAAGTAATAGAGATAGATAGATATTATACCCAAAATAGGCATCTGATAAAATAATATACTATTTCAGAATTCGAAAAAGATATGCCTTCATTCAAGAAAATAAAAGGCTTGGAATTGATTTCGTGGTCACCCGATAAACATATTGTGCATTAATTTCCATCCAATATCAAACAGATGTATGTAATCTTGGTTATTGATTTCAAACATGTGTACACATAATGTTAGAGATAATATTTAATCTTGACAAAATTATTTTTGAGAGGAAACATGAAAATATCGCGAAAAGCAAACATTTTAGTTTGTTTTGGCGTCGTCGAACCTGATCATTTTTTTTTATCAAAGTAAGCTTTAATGGGAAATTTTTTCTTCATTCAATTTTTTTCTTTTAAAAGAAAAATGTTTACCCTTTAAAATTGGTTATTAGGCAACTGTTTATACAGTGTGATGAGTAAGGTCTGCATTATATGGGATTTCTTTTATAATAGTTCTATTCGAAATTTGACTTTGTCATCAATTTCTGCTTGGATCGAGATAAAAATTAACAAAAAAAAATATTGGTTAATTATTTACCAATAGAAAGGATTGGCAAAATATTACACGTTCGTACTGTCTTTTAAGCACAAAACACTATTAGATCTGAAATAACCAAACTGAAATCATATACATATAATTATACAGGGTGCCCCACGACGAACCGACGCGTTCGATTTCTCAAAAAATTAGCAACGGAAAATTTTGAAAATTTGGTAGTTTACTAATATTGATGAGAGCAACTCGTCTAAAATATTTTCAAGGTGGTGGCACTTCCGGTTGTACCGGAAGTCGATGCTAACTTTCTTATTTTTAATAGAACACCCTATATATTATTACATTTTTGGATTCCCCAGAAAATTCTAGATATATTTCGTGTATAATATGCTGTACCTAAGTCTAACCGTTTTCGACATATCTTGAATTTTATGTCAAAAATGACGTCCGCAGACCCCAAAATAAGGAGAAATTTTTCCTAAACGACATACTCTATTATTTAATTTGAGTTGAACTCCTTGTGAAAAGAGGCCCAATTTTGTATATTGGATGAATATTTTGGGTGTTAATTAATACAGGGTGACTTAAAATTAAGTACAAAAATTAACTGATAAAAAACGTAAAAAGTCAATTTTTTTAAATGGAAACCCCCTACTTTTATATTTTTATCGTATTTAGCATTAAAAAATAAGGTATCTTTGTATTAAGTGGTCTATTCCGAAAATGTATAGTTTTCGAAATAATTGAAAATTTAACGTTTTGTATTGTAAGAGTGCTATACGGCTCTTTAATTTTGTTAATAGTGGGCCATGATGGCGGGACGCGGCGGAAAAAGACAATCGGACGTAGAAACGTCACTATTTAGATTTGAGAATTAGTTGTTATTAGATATCAATTATGCCGGGTCGTTTAAACTACACGCACGAAAGTTATTTAAATTTGTTTATTATCTACGGTGAATGTTACAAAATTTTATCAAGAACATGCGAGTTATTCGCTGAAAGATATCCAGATAAACAGAAGCCGTCACGGTGCAGAGTTAGACAAATAACAGAGAATTCTATGATGCGAAAAATGTTTAGAGGTTCAAGGTGGACATTTTGAATATTTACTAAAATAATTGTTTTTTTCAATGCATGGTTATTGCTGGTATAAATATTCTTGTATTAGTTTTTTCTTTAACAGTGCCGTAATTGTTACATTCACCGTAGATAATAAACAAATTTAAATAATCTCTTGCGTGTAGTTTAAACGACCCGGCATAATTAATATCTAATAACAACTTATTGTCAAATCTAAATAGTGACGTTTCTACGTCCGATTGTCTTTTTTTCGCCGCGTCCCGCCGTCATAGCCCACGAATAACAAAATTAAAGAGCCGTATAGCACTTTTACAATACAAAATGTTAAATTGTCAATTATTTCGAAAACTCTACATTTTCGGAAGAGACCACTTTAATGCTAAATACGATAAAAATATAAAAGTAGGGGGTTTCCATTTAAAAAAATTGACTTTTTACGTTTTTTATCAGTTAATTTTTGTACTTTATTTTTAGTCACCCCGTATTAATTTACACCCAAAATATCCACTCAATATACAAAATTGGGCTTTTTTTCACAAGGAATTCAACTCAAATTAAATAATAGAGAATGCCGTATAGGAAAAATTTCCCCTTATTTTAGGGTCTGCAAACGTCATTTTTGTCATAAAATTCAAAATATGTCAAAAACGGTTAGACTAGAATTTTCTGGGAAATCTAAAGATGCAATAATATATAGGGTATTCCATTAAAAATAAGGAAGTTAGCATCAACTTCCGGTACAACCGGAAGTGCCACCATCTTGAAAATATTTTAGATGTGTTGCTTTAATCAATATTAATAAACAACCAAATTTTCAAAATTTTCCGTTTCTAAGTTTTTGAGAAATTGACCGCGTCGGTTCGTCGTGGGACACCCCGTATTTAAGGTCTTCCCATAATAAACTAACTATTTTAATAGCTTAATAAAATTGTCAACAATATTTTTTTTAATTGCGTCTTCGATTGCGTTTTAATTCCATATTGATAAGCAGTGATCGAGTAAGTTCGATAAAATAATAACCAATTTACTGACGTTTAAAAAATAACATATAAAGTCAAAAAATATTAAAATAAAATTGTATGATGATCTCAGTACAGGGTGTCCCATTTTGGGAACTTTTGCGGGGTATCTCCGTTATTTTAACGTTAGCGGGATGCGGTTTTCAGTATGACAGACAGTATGCTACTTTTTTGTGAAGCTAAAGATGCCGTTAACGAAATTTGTATAGCCCTTTTAGTTTTTAAAATACAGGGCATTTTTGAAAATATTACATTTTGGGACCCCCCTCGTATCTCCGTTATCCTTCAACTTATCAAAAAGGTAAAAACACTCTGATAGTTTTTTTTTCCGTAAAATGCATTGGTGTAGATAATTTTTGTTACATATTTACTATTTTTGAGTTATAAACCAAACTTATGTTTTTTTTTTAAGGGATACCCTGTATCTTTATAGACTATAAAATTTGTTTTTTTTAACGTTTTAAAAATATATAATAGTATTCACTTTTTCTTAAAAACACGCAAATAAATGAAATTTTTTAAAACTAAATGCATAATTTAATAGTAGACCATGGCTATTACAAGAAACAAAAATAAATGTCAAATCTTATCGGTCTTCTGATCACATTTTGGTTGAATTAGTTTATTTTCGTTATTTTAGTATTTTTATTTAATTGATATTAATCAATTTCTTTAAATAATGGCAGCGTATGAAAATAATGAAAAATTTGATATGCTGGTATGATTTATACAGAGTAATAAAAATGTTGAAGAAGCTTCGAAATTAAGTAAGTCACTTTAACTAAGTAAGCTATTATGGCTAGGAAAATCTCTATTATGATTTTATGTTTGTGCTTGATATCCAGAAAAAAGGCAACCGTTTCTTGAGATATTTCCTCGTTTAAAAGCAAATTTATTTGAGCACGGATCCTTTGTTTGCCAGCGTCCAAAAACATACAACAAAGATAACATGGAAAGAAAAGAGATATATGTAGAAAAATTAAAAAGGAAATTGGTGTGCCAAAAACTGTCGCTCAGAAGATCTTCAAGAAATACAAGTATCATCCATACAAATTTAATATAGTGCAACATTTGCATCCTGGCGATGCCAAGCGCCGGCCAGACACTGTTTTGTCAGTGGTATTTGCAGCAAATTGATGGTCACGATTTATTTGGCAGACTTGTTATTTGGTCAGACCAATGTTTTTTTTTAAGAGCGGGCGTTTTTAATCGTCACAATACCAGGAATTGGCAGCATACAGAAAATCAGCATTTAATATTTGAAAAGGCACAACAAGAACGCTTTGGAGTTGGAATGTCATGTTTTATTTTGGGCAGACAAATAGTTTATAGGATTTTTAAAGGAGGTCTTACAGCACGTAGGTACCTAGAAATCCTTGAGGAAGTTATTTCAGAACTATTGGAAAATATTCCATTAGTCCAATATAATGCTGTTTACATACAACACGATGGTGCCCCAAGTCATTACTTTGGGCTCTTAAGCGTATTTCTGGTAATACCTTTCCTCAAAGATGGATAGGTACCAACGGACCTGTTAGATAGCCTCTACGATCTCCAGATCTCTTAATTTTAGATTTTTTTTATGGAGCTATATTCAAAATGAAGTATATAAAACACGATATGAGAGCATAGCAGAACTTCGAGAGGCAATTCATTTAGCCTTCCAAAACCTGCAAAAGAAGACCAATTGTTCTTTTTAATGCCATTAAAAATATTACAAAGATGTGTCCATTTTGCATTAGAGAAAATGGTCGTCATTTTCAACATCACCTTTTTTGTTTTTTTTTTATTTGTATATTGTTACTTAACGCTACAAAACGGTTGTTACGAACTTACTGTTATAAAAGAACTGTATAGGTCTTTTTGAACTGGTAATAAGTAACTTTCAATTGTTTATTATTGTTACTCATGGCCTACCATTAAATTTAGCATTTAGTTTTACAAAATTGTCATTTATTTGCGTGTTTTTAAGAAAAAGTGCATACTATTATATATTTTTGAAACGTTAAAAGAAAGACAAATTTTATAGTCTATAAATATACAGGGTGCTCCATTTAAAAACACATAAGTTTGGTTTATAACTTAAAAATAGTAAATATGTAACAAAAATTATCTACACCACTGCATTCTACGGAAAAAAATCAAATCAGAGTGTTTTTTTAACTTTTCGATAAGTTGAATGACAAACGAGGGGGGTCCCAAAATGCAATATTTTCAAAAATGCCCTGTTTTCAAAAACTAAAAGTGCTATGAAAATTTCGTTAACGGCATCTTTAGCTTCACGAAAAAGTAGCAAACTGTCGCGAAAACCGCATCCCGCTAACGTTAAAAATAACGGAGATACCCTGCAAAAGTACCCAAAATGGGACACCCTGTACTTTAGCACATAGGATAAAAACTTGGCCCTGATTTTACATAAATGTTTTTAGTAGGAATATTAAAAAAAAAAGTTCATGGGTTGCGCTCTATGGTCTATAGGCTACACATCTCTATTATCAACCGAATTGATAAATAACACTGCAAGTTTTTTAATAGGTCAATAGAACTTTCTATTTACTTAGCAAACTTTTAATAGAGTAAACATTGGAAAACCAAACATATTGGCACTTGGCCGATATAATAAATCTAGTTTTAATTACATACCAACGTGCATCGTATTTGTCAGTTAATTTTAGCCAACAATTGTAAATCTTTTATTTGCTTGAAATCAATCGATGATCACCCGAAAATCTTAGTTATTGTGATCTTGGAAACGCTCCAATAAAAAATATTGAAATATTGAGTCACTTTTACGTGTATTTAAACTTCTTATTTATATACCGTGTAGGGCGTCGCCGAGCGGAACGAAGGTAATTAAGGGGGTTTAATTATTGTTCCCTTGTACATTTTACAGAAAAAATGTAAGATAACTTTTTAGAGAGACCAATCCGACAAACCCTCGTGCCAAGTTTCAAAATTTTAATAAGCGAATCTTGAATTATTCAATTAAATGTAATTGCAAAATTACCAAATTTTCGGGTTTAGGTAAAACCCAGACACCAGCCACCAGCAAA
>JAHBCN010012927.1:0-25632 GCA_019359885.1 Listronotus oregonensis
AAATGTCTAATTATTAATTTACGACATACGTTTTTTCTCACCTGGATAACGTAACTACAAATGAGTATAATTCCGACTATATATATTAATTGTTATATTTACTATGATGATACTAACCTCTTAACTTATGCCACTCGTTTTGTTTAGGGTTATACCTTTTTAAACAATGCTCAGGTCGGTTGCCATTCACGCGTCTTTTTCAATACCTATATCCCCTTTTTTTTAGTTTTTAGAATACAACCAGACTAGTCCTTGCCTTTGTAGCTTATTTCCCCAAATTTTTTAAAATCATTTTTAGTGGAGAATAGGCTTTTTTTGACAATTATTGTAAAATTGCGAACATAAATTTATATTTCCTGTTATACTAATGTTATTGTATTGTGTAATTTAAGAGAATTTTTATCGATGTTTAAATACCGTAGGTCAGAAATACAATTCTAATTGAACAAATTATTTCATAATTAGTTTAAATTTAGGCTGCTGCAGAGACTATTTGAATGATTAATATGTGGAAATTGCCAATACTAAGATACCGTAATAATAGAGATACATAGACACAATCATGGGCAAGTTCACACTCTCCCTCTGAGAAATAGAAAAGTGGCATTCTTACACTTAATCCAGTAGGTTAGTTTGACAATAAATAGGCCTAAACTGTTGGGCTAACAATAAAACAATATATTTTTATTAATAGGTTTTATTGACCATTAAATGGAATCAACTTAGTTAACTTATTCCTTATTCTTTCCCTTGAATAGTTTTGGTATGGTGTTTCGCCATGGAATTGTTGATAATTGGTGGGTACTTGGGTGGAAATGCTATCCAAAACAAAGGCAAACGTGTAAAATTTTGTCTTAAAATCTTTCCTTGTCCTATATGATCACTATCCAGGAACTATTTTGAACAAATGTATCTGCTATCTGAGCAATTGTTCATTTGCAGTATACTCAACCATTTTTTAACCAAAACTTTCTCTTTTGAAAATCTTAAATTAAAATATTACATGTAAATTTTGTTGCGCCTGCAAGTATGCAAAAATCAAGAGACATAAACTATTAATTATAATGTATGTTATCTTAAAAAAAATACAATTAAACTATTTTACCTTTAATTTTCCCAGGTTTTTCTATATACACAAAATATTTTCACTATATAAAATGGGGTATTTACAAACAAAAATATATCTTCTTCTGTACTGCTATATCTTTTAGAATTGGAACATCCTCTTACGCAACAAGATATAGTTTATTAAACTAAATTAAAGCATTATAAATGGAACACTAAACTAGAATAAAATAAAAATCTAATCCAAAAAGTAAACAAAACATTTACGAAAAAATCTTGTTTATACGACAACTCTTTTTTATTCCATGAGGACAACAAAGAAAACGTTATGTCAAATGTCAATTTTGATTTGACAAGTAGAAGCAACCATGGCGGCTTACATGCCGTCCTCGTATAATTGGATGCGCAGTGGTCGAAGCGCTTTCTCCCTCCTTCTATTTCTCTGGTTTTGTTTGGTCTAGCGCTGGCAAAATCCAACAAAACCTTGTCAACGATGTAAGTCGGCAAAACATACGCGGGCTTTGAAACAGATTTTAGCAATAAGCGAATTATTGTAAAAAAATATTGACTTTTTAAGTTGATCCAATAGTTTTAAATAAATTTATATGTACCATTCAACATGTTCTAGTCGAGAAGTGTGGTTCCTGCATAAAATAGAAGGCTTCGAAAAATATGATCGATACCTCATTCGGTGCGGAATGCAAATCTCAGAAAGGCATTTCGAGGATTTTTTCTGCCAATAAAAATTGCAGTTATTGTTATTGACAAAAAACAAAATCAAAAAAAAATCCTTTTGATCTTTAATAACTCAAAAACCAAACGAGATAGCGGAAATTGCAAAAAAGAACCTTAAAGAGAAGGAAACTTTCGATAAAAAAAGTCCCAACTCCCTGAGTTCTATCTCCGTTATTTATAATTTAAACTTAAGAGTCCATTCGCGCCGCGAAAATTGGATCCAATTTGGGGTTCGGGGCATAATGTTTTTCTCAAAAACGGTATAAGTTATCAATTATTTTTAAAAACTATATGAAAGCCAACACTTAAATCTAGGCTTCTGCTGTAACAGTTTTTTAAATTTAGATTTAGTTTTTAATATTTCCTTGATTGAAAGTCACCCTAAAATCGGTTATGTTTAGATACTATTTTCTCTTAACTCGACTCATATTTCAAAAATCCGTTACAGCAGAGGCATAGATTATTTCCTTACCTTTAAAATAGCGTATAATTTATGTCATTTAAGTGAAAAATAGTTACCGAAAAACGTTATCTCCTGTAGGCTTGCAATCGGAAACAACATCGCATCCATACACCGAGAAGAATCTAAATAAAATATAATATTTTTAATGCGGCTATATGAAAAGTGTGGTAGCGGGAGTTTGTTAGTCTCCGCCCACGGTCTCCGCGTCCTTTCGCCCTACCCCTAAGGTGTAGCGTAAATGCACTCTTAACGCTGAAAATGGGTCTCCGCGCGACTTTTTTGGTTGCGCGTTAGGCGTCAAAACCGAGTGCATTACATTTTCACAAAAAATATGTTTTTTTGAGAACACTTTAAAGAATTTATTTCCGTTAAAAAATTTAACCGAATGTTAATTTTTTAACAAGTTAGACAATTTTTAATTAACAAAAGTGTTTCAAATTTTCGTCTTCATTGTACATGAAAAAAATGTTCAAATAATTGTCGTATCAATTTTTCAATCAAAAATAATGCTTTGTTTATAATAATTTTATAAGTTTGACAATATTACTCTGAAGTTTAATTTTTTGTTAAAGTTATAAAATTATTATAAACAAAGGATTAAATTTATTTAAACTTTTATGGCATCATCTTGTTACGACAATTATTTAAGCATTTTTTTTAATGTACAATGAGGACGAAAGTACGAAACAATTTTGTTAATTGACAATTGTCTAACTTGTTGAAAAACAAATTTTGGTTTAATTTTCAACGGGAATAATTTTTTTTAAGTCTTTTGAATACACTTCATGTTTTTAAAATTTGTTAAATATGTATTTTTTTCTTTTATAAGTTGTGTCCAAACACATTTGGTGTTAGGCCAGTTCAACTCAGATTTAAAAAAACCTGTTATAAGTTCATTTATTAAAAAAAAAGTCTTAATAATGTTTAATATTTTTTTGTACATTTTAATTTTAATCATTCAGTAGATTTCCTAAACTAAAAGTGGCAACGCTGCCTGCACCGGCATTGTAAATTATGCCTCTTGCACGCCACTGTTTGATGTAGCTCTTGTAAAATTGGGATTTTTCGACTCATTTATGTTCTATTTTAAAATAAAACCTCAGTTTGCAACAGAACTTAAATAAAATTTAAATGTGAATCCAACACCTGGTACTGAGCTCCTGTAAGTAGTACTGCCGCTGCTTTGTATTTCTTAATTGGTATCATTAACATGCGTAATTCCATTGTTTTACGAAGAGAACACAAAACCGGGTGGCCGACAAAGGGACCAAGAAATAAAAAACTGATTCGTAAAATCTATTCTTATTCCCTTTACATGTAGGTTTTTTCAGGTGTATTTCCATATTTAATTCGCTCTTCAGAGATTTATGTACCATTTCCGCCAATATGGCCGATGAAATCCGAACTTACACTGCCCTGTCATGACTTACCCCGAAAATTAAAATTTCGAGAAAATAGCGTGTGAAGTTTTAACAAACTTGGAGTTCCATTTACTGAAAAAAAATAATTTTGTTATGACGAAATGCTGTAACTCCAGAGTTTATTAATCTAAAGGGGGTTATGACATCCGCCATATTAAAAAACTCTTCTGTGACGTCAAAAAGGGCCCATTTCGGCCATGTTGGATTTTATGTCGGACAGTGGCGTAGAATTGAGGTGGAAACAAAAAACTGCTTTTATACCGACGAACAAAATTTATGTTTCAAAAATATAAATGTAATTCAATTAAGTATTGAAATTAAAAATTAAAGCGACAACACGACGATGGCGTACCTTTTCAATGGTATCTACTACATTAAATATTTTAAAAAATGAGAAAACAATTAAAATGTAGAAAATACTGATTGCTACTTTGTTATAATTATGAGTACTTACTCTTTTTTTAAACACACGATATTGAATTAATTAACACCTTTTTTCTTTAATAATACCCATCTATATTACGTTTATAAAATTTTATGAGCAGGTAAAGAAGTTTGGGCTTATAAATTATTTTTTTATCTTGAAACAGTCCGCGAAGGCTGATGCCTAGTATGAACGCCTCGTGGGTGTCTGAAGTGTGATAAGAGGGAGTTTATTCACAAGAGACTTAAATTCTGCAGGTAGCAGGTTCCATAGTCTTGACACTCTAAGGATGAAGGAACAAAGAAAGCGGGAAGTTCGGGGCCTCTCTAGCTGAACTGTAAAAAGATGCATAAAAGTTGCACTACGTGTTGCTCTGTTGGGAGCTGTCAGAAAAGGAATTATACTGGCCAACTCATCTAAGCAGAAGCCGTGAAAATACCTACAGAAGAAAGACAGATTCCCTACAGCCCTTCGGTGGATAAGAGAAGGAAGCTTTTCTGTAAGTGCAGGATCAGAAATGGGCTTTTACAAGGTATCTTGAAGATCTTTGTAAGATTACAAAATATCCAACTCCAAATAAGATACTGGAAGCCATAGAAAAATAACTTTTTTTTAGGAATTTATGACGGAGTTTTTGTATTACTTCATAAATATATAAACTTGTCTATTAATCCTTAATTTATTTTATTTTAAAAACTATTTATGTTACTTTTAAAAACTAGTTATTTATTTACTTACGGACCATTCAGCATCTTGATATTAAAGAATAATAGCAAAATTTTCCACTTTGGCAATAAAATTAATTATTTTATGTAAAAAAATGTGAATACAGGTTTATTGGTAAAAAACTAAACTTTATTAGTTTTACAACCACAACACTACAATACATTTACAACTGCAACAATTAAATAAAATACAACTTAAATTTTTACATTTTAAAATAGATATGGAAGAAAAGAACACAGTACTTAAGGTGTGGTTCCTTCCACGCGGCCGTCGCATCCGACTAACGCAATGCGACTAACGCATGCGGCCACCGTTTAATCGGGTGGTTTCTTAGGACCGCGGCTCAAACTCGCGATAGCAAAATTATTTGTGAAAGGGAATAATCTTTGGTAAGAATCGTGATGGATGATCTAGCAATATATTTATTATTAGAAGAAGGAGGAAGAGGATGACAAAATACTATTACAATTAGCCATCTGAAACATAGCAATGCCTCTATAAATCCAATATTTCAGCAAAGACGCAATGAGGGTTGTTATACTACATTAATAAATCGACATCTGCAACAGGATGAAGTAAAATTTAGAAAATATTTTAGAGTGAATAAAGCAGAGTTTAGTTTTATTCTTGACTTAATAAAAGACGATATAAAGTCCGAGCCAGAAAACAGAGTTGAATATCCAATAACCCCAGAGGAAAAATTAGCCATTGTATTAAGGTAAATCTGTACAGGGTGAACCAAATTCGAGTCTCATCATTAGGACCTGGGAAACTTAAAGAGATACGGGTCGGTTAAATGAAGGCAAAGTTGCGCAATATGATGCTAATCAAAATGCCACCTTAGAACTTTAAAATTTTCGAATACTTACTTTTGGAAAAAACCGATTATTCGCAATTTCGTTTTTATTTTTTATAACTTTATTTGAATCGATGTAACAAAATAACTTTTACATTTCCATTGCTACTTTTCATGTTCTACAAGATAATGTTATTAGATTTATACACCGACGATTCGTCATTGAGCTGTCATCATCAACTGTTTTTTTTTTAAATACGGCCCTGGATTTTTTAATTATGTATTTTAGGAGCTATTAAGTTCCCAAAACCAATAATGTATTGCACTTATTCGAAAAATTTATATTAATGGCAATTTTTATAACAAACCATATGTTAGAGAGTCAGACAATATATTTTTGGCAGGATCTTGGGAAAACATTAAACTGATTTTTTTGAATAAGTGCGAAACATCATTGGATTTGGGATCTTAAAAGCTCTTAAAATACGTAATAGAAAATCCAGGATCTCATTTAAAAAATAAAGTTTCAATTTTTAACAATTAAAAAAAACACCGGATATTCCACACAAAACAACACAAACAAAATATCAGTCGCAGACACGACTGCGTCTACACTGCTTTTTCAGCAGTCCAGTCGCATCAATCGCAGTCGTTGACAGCGGACGCATACGACGGCCGCTTGGAAGAAACCAGGCACATTTAAAAACATTAGTAGGAGTGCTTTGCCGCTAACGTAGTGCGTTGGCCGCATGCGGCGGCCGCGTGGAAGGAAACATACCTTTAGAGGTATTATTTAATAACATTTTGTGGTATACTACATTTCATATTCTTAAACATACAAATCATTTAAGCATTAAAATCCTACTTAACACAAACACAAAAATGTCATTTATAGTTTGTTGGCAGCCCTTGCAAGATAAAACAAAGAATTAGATCTCGTGTTCTTATTTGGTACTCGAAAGTTTAACTTACTTACAAGTTTCCCGCAGTACACTTCATACTACACAATCTAAACAAAAACTTCTTCAGTGCAAGGTAGGTTTACATCAGTTAATTTTAAACTTGTAAAAGGCAAATCTAAAAAATATAAATTATATTTTAAAACATGTCTTTTTCAATATAATATACCAAGTAATTGGTAGATAAGTATCCAAAAAAAATTAAATACAATTAAAGAATGTAACTAACCTCAAACTCAAAATGTAGAAAATAATGGAAAAAAATATTAAAAACATATTCTGAAGGTACATTAATGCATATACCTAAAGTTGATCAGTTCTAGGTATAAGCAAGTTAAAACTGACTATTTACTTTCTTGACAACAAATAACTATAATTAAAATCACACAAAAATTTCAATTTACTTACTTATAACTGTGTAACTACATTCAGAGTTGTGAAGAGTCAGTGGGGAACTTAAAAACCGTGTTTGTGTTATCCGAGGTGTAATAATGCAGACTGAATGGAGCTGCTACAATAAAAAAATATTTTTTAGTAATAGTAGCATTAGCATATATCATATTTTAACCTTACCTTCTTTAATTAATCGCCTTTTTCCTTTTTGATCAGGATTCCATAATCACCGCCTTTGCAATTTTTCTGGAAGCCATATAAAAATCGTCTTTTTTAACATGCTCCGAGCAAATAACAGAATCCTTATGGGAAACACAACTTTTTGGTCTATTGCACATTAAGGACTAATTAAAACTACACGACGAAACACTACCAAAAACAATATAGTAAAAACAGTCAAAACCAATAAAATATCAACTCTGTACACAAATATTTGCAACTTTAAAAATAACCCCATATAAAAACTTCGACTTGTGGCACGACTCTGTCCACAGCTGAGAATGCTAGTAACTTTTAGAGTTACCCGACAGGGCCGCCAACATAAGCGACCCTTTTCACACCCTCACGTCTTGGACTTTTGCTATCCCCATTCTCGACGATGTCATAACCCCTTTAGATTAATAGACTCTGTGTAACTCGAGATACATTTTTTCATCGTAACAAAGTAATGTTAATTTGGATAAATAATTAGAACTGTGTTATGGGAAAACGTTGTAACTCGAAGAATTGCGAAACCAATACGTACAGCAGTTGTCTACTTTAAAATCTGTTTTCCCATTTATAATAAATATAATAAGTGGTCTAACTCTAATCCATCTCATTGTTAATTTTATTTGTGTTACCTATTTTAGGATCTTAACTACGATCTTAGAAACGCTCCAAGCGAGCAGCTTTTTGGGCAGGAGCAAGTAATAAAAGAACATCAAAAGTGATTCTGTTTGCTCTTAAGTTTTGCGCTTAACCCAGTTTTTAAAGTTTTCTTGTTTATATGTATCTCAACTTTTATTTATGACCTCCAGAAAGTGAACACAAGCTTGAAAGCTACAGTTTTCTTTTTAAGACGACCGCTATGAAGATCTCTTAAGAAACTTTCTTCATTCTTAATATTCAAAGACACCGAAAAAAAGTGGATTAATATTGCTTTTAAACAATTCCTGGTGGAGAAAAAACCTGGAAGCTTTGATGATATAATGAAATATAATAAAATGTTATACCTATATTATTTTAAGAAAACAATAAAAAAACTATTTAGTACCCTTTTAATTAGTTATTTACATATTATTGTATTACGTTATAATTTAAATTTCTGTGTAACAATATCTAAATGTTTTTGGAATTCTTCTAATACTTCTTCCTTTTTTAGGGGTGTAAAACCAGGCGAATTACTACTCGGTATTAAATGTTTGTGTTTGATAACATATATGTATTATTTTGAAATGATTTTATGCATTCTTTTTTTGGGAATATTGTAATATTTGGTCGAAATTTGTAGTAGACTCTCTTGGTCGCAGTTCTCAATTAGCGCAGTTAAGTATATTAAACTGGAATGGCGTATTTGGACATGGCTCAATTCTTTACAATTACATATTTTATACTTTTTAAAACTGTTCATTATCAGATAATTATTACAATTAATTTATTAAACACCAATAGCTGATTAAAAAACTTTTTGGTACGTCAAATAATTATTTGTTTATTTTTCTTGACAGCAGCGGCAAGCATGGCCTCCTATCATATCTAAACATAATACTCGCCTGTGTTATGTGAAAGCTATAAATATAATCAGTTTGAATCAGAAAAAAATAGATTTCTACCACCTTTAGTAGTACAAAATTATTAAAAAATAAAAGAAGGATATCGACAAACCAATTTTTAAACTGTTTTTCGTAACTAAAATTGGTAGTTTTGTATTTTATTTAAAGCGATAATTTGGACATCAATGTAATTTATAGATGATGCGAATTGTTTACTAAATATACATTTCTACTATCTTTAGTATAATGAAAAGTTTAGAAAATTAGAGTTTGTAATCATAATAACTATTTTTTAATTACTTTCTATAACTAAAGTTTGTAATTTGGTTTATTTATCACTTGATTTGTCGTAATATACATAGTTATATGACGTAGAATATAAAATTCAATAATTTATAAAAAAAGTACATTTCTACCACTTTTAGTGGAAGAAAACTCCGTCCGAACGATATAGGGACTTTCCGAACATAAACTTTTATTATTCTGTATAACTAAAGTTGGTAATTTGCATTTTACCACTATAAAACATTCAACGGAACATGCAAAGGTGAAGTAGTTAATAAAAACAGATTTAATAAAACCGTGGCTACTATACCAATTTATTTTATTGTAATAATTATTGTAATATGTATATACATTTAGATCTTTAGATAATTATTACCTAAATCTATATAAGATTTAGTCATTTTTCTTATTATTTACAATATTAAAAATAAAGGTGCAATTCCCACAATTTTTAATGACAATTTCAGATGAAGTTTCTACCGTTCAACGCCTACTGTGGTGTCCAATTTGACGTTTTTCTATTACGGTTTCCTTGATAACTCAGCGAGCGACAAAGTATTTTGTCGCTCGGCGAGCGACAAAGTAAAAAAAACGCTTGCTCCTCGGAAAAGTGCAACTTTGTGTTTTGTTTTTGAAGCGCAAACATGGTACTTTTCGCGCGGTTGTAGAAAAACATTTTTACTTTCATCATTTTTGATATATACAAGGTGTCCAGGATAAGTAGGGCCAGTATGGGGATCTTCGGAAGGGTAAGAGAAATGGAGGTAGTTTAAATTTGGCAAAGTTGCGTATGGGGAGCATAATAATATACCGTTGAAAAATTAAAGTTATATTTCGTTTTTCCGGAAATATGGCGAAAAAACTGAAATTTTTGATTTTCGTTTTTTTTACTAGTTTATTTTGGGAAGTTAGAAAATTTTAAATATACATTTTCATTGGAGCTTCTTGCGATTCATCTATTGGCGAAGTCAAAAATTTCTTACCACGTTTCGTTTCCGTTAAACCATCTTTAATATATATTTTTTAAATACGGTCCTGGACTTTTTATTTATTTTTTTTGATCCCCTTATTATCCCAATTACAAAAATGTATAACACTTAATATTTATTTAATAAATATGGAACGCCCCTATAAGAAATCATGTGCGTTCCTTGTCTAACTCATTGTCAATTATGGAAAATAGGTTTATTTAGCAAAAAAATACATCAGTGTAATTGGGATTAAAACTGCTTTTAAAAAAAGACAATTAACAATCAAGGGCCGTATAAAAAAATATTGTTATTGATGGTTTAACGAAAATGAAACGTCATAAGATATATTTGAATTTGCCAATAGATGAAGCGCAAAAAGTTTTAATGAGAATGTATTTTTAGATTTTTTCTAACCTTTACAATAGACTCGTAAAGAAATAAAAACGAAAATTAAAAATTTTAGTTTTTTCGCCATATTTCTGGAAGAAGAAAATATAACTTCAATTTTACAACGGAATATTATTAAGCTTCCCAATACGCAACTTTACCAAATTTAAACTACCCACCTAGCTCTTACCGTTTCGAATATCCCCATACTGGCCCTCCTTATTTTGGACACCTTATCTAATAAACTTTATATTAATAATTAACCGTATTTCTCTTACGATTCAAACAAATTAATGGAGTTGCCGCGAGACGAGACGAGACGAGATAAAGCCTTGTCTCGTCTCGCTTCGAAATTTCAAGATAATATATTTCGAGACGAGACGAGATAAGGGTCGAGACGAGACGAGACAAACGTTTGTCTCGTCTCGTCTCGTTTTGTCTCGTTGGTCTCGAGTTGTTTTGGTTTATTTCAATTAAATTAATTTCAATATACAGTGCATTAGTAATGTAAAGGATAATTTCAATAACAATTAGTCCGGAAGTTTAATAAAAATGCTTGGACCCGTCGATCTTTATTTTTAGGTAGATGTTACACCATTTTTCAACTAATTTTTATGTCTGCACATTGCACAAGGTGGTAATAAAAAGACATATTTTTTAAATAAAACACACATATTTTATCATTACATTATTAATTCCAATGTTTAATTCCAGAAATGTTCATTCTCAATTTTTTTTACCAATTTTTCACTTTTTCCATAATAATTAAGTATACCCAAACTATCCAAATGGCAATATTCTTATAACTACGTAACTTTCTGGGTATAGAATGTGAAGTGGGTATAGGAATTTCTAGAATTAAATAAATAGAATCCAAAACTGTAAAAATATGAGTAGGTATAGTTATTCTAGATATTTTAAATTTTAAAAAATTACTTTTGTTGCACCCTAATACTTTATGGTCGTGAATTTTCTAATTTAAATATCGTTAAAATTTAACATACTATTTAACCATATACCTAATACTTACATAAGCACATTATCTACACATCTTATATTCAAGGCATTAAATTACTTACTCCTCGCCATCTTTGATTCACTCTGTACACTATATACCTACTAATTTCAAAATCTGCTGTAAACTGGTATGTATTTTAAGAAGGATGCAATGTTTTAGGTTTAAATTAAAACTTTTTAAAACATAATAGCGGCAAATCCTCAACTAACAGAAAAACAACCCACTGCATAGGCATTAAACAGTGCAGCCGCGCAGCCTGGGCTGGGACTCTGTAAAAATATAAGGAAAGAGAATGTCAAAATAGGGATCACATGTTCTTGTTGCATTTAAAGGAAACTCATAAGTTTGTCACTGTTTTGAAAGAGATAGAGAAAAGGAATGTCAAAAAATTTGCTTACAGGATCGGGCCTCTGGATACTTTGCCGAAACACCGTTTTATTCGGGATGCGGCAATAGTTTTTGCATGTTTTTTTACTATTTAAAGATCTATGGAGCGATTGCTTTTTTAAAATGTTTTGACATTTTTCCTTAGCTCATTCTTGTGTATGAAGCTTGTAAGAAGTAAGAAGGTGAATTAATATTTTTTAAAAATGGAACACCCTGTATAAATGCTTATATTTTTATAACACGCCTTGTAAAATAAAAGTTGACGTGATTGAACTTTTCTTAAAATTGTGTACACCCATAATATGCAACTAAAAATAAAATAATGAACCTAATAATTTGTTTTTTTACTTAAAATAAAAATTTAGAACATATAAGTGACATAAAAATGTCCACAAAATACAAAAAAACCTAAAAAATAATGTCATAAACTCTATTACAAAACACAGGTAAAATGTTTTTAAGAAAATTTTCTTAGGGTGTTTAAGCAATAGTTTTAAAATCTTTAACAGCAGTTAGAGCTTGCAAAAAAAGTATTTATAAACAAGTTCGGATATGCATCGTTTCGAAATTGGAAATACGCATGGCCCTAGAGTTAAAAAGAAGCTTTAATTGTACATAATTTCTTAAAACAATTATTTTGATAAAACAACTTAAAACACAACTTTTTTGTTGTTTGAATTTTTTTCGAGAGACAAAGTAAAACTCCTACTTTTTAAAAGGGTATAAAAAAGAATTGGTTTTAAGTTTTTTTTTAAAGCAAAGCAAAATTTTAAAAAGTCAAGAGACAAAATGGTTGTATTTTAAGTTGTTTTATCGGGGGTAATACCACGAGTGCTTAAAAATGACCGATAATTTTTCACGATAGCGTGTTTTCTCATAATTTTACGAGTCCGAGGGACGAGTGAAATTTTTAAAGAAAATACGCATGAGTAAAAAAATATCTGGTTAATTTTAAAGCACGAGCAGTATTTAGGGAGAATATTTCACGAATCAAAAAACGTAGATAAAGTATATTAAAATAAAATTAAATATTAATTTAACAAACCGTCATTATTATTAAAAATTTCGTATTGTCAATATAAGTGGAAAAACCACGTTGCCTAGACGACGTGGAATTTCCGCTGTAGTTTTTCCATAATACCACTTTTTTTATGGGAAAATATGTACATAGTGAAATATTCAAAATAATTAAAAAATAATAAAATCGCAGGGTGATATACTTTTCAAAGCAATTAATTTTAGCTTTTTTTTACACCCTGTATTTCTGAAACGATGCATTTCTTGACCTATGTTAATAGAAACTTATTTTTGCAAGATCCAACTGCTGTCGAAGCTTGTAACACTAAATCTTAAACAACCTGTATAATTCTTAAGAACTAGAAATATATTGTTGGAGATTAATTACAGTTAGTTCACTGAAGTTTTAAAGTCATTAAATTTTTTCGAGATGTCTCGTCTCGTCTCGTCTCGAGCTTGTCTCGAAGGATTTTATCTCGTCTCGTCTCGTCTCGAAATTCGAGACAAAATGCTCTCGAGACGAGACAAAATGGCTTCGAGACGAGACGAGACTCGTATCTCGTGTCTCGCGGCAACTCTACAGATTAATCTTTAAAAAAATAGGTTAGGAACAACAATTACGAACGAAAATTCATTACATGAATAGGTTCCATTCACTCGCAAAAATATCGAATAAAAAATGTTAAATATGACATTCGAGTATTAAAACTTTAGATGCGCATGATTTTTAGGCGAGCTTGGAGAATAGGCCGCCTAAGCTCGCAATTTTTAGTCCAAGAAAAAAGTTTTAGCTTAAAAACATCGAGCTTATAAAGAAACATGGGTAGATATTTACTCTACTGGATAAAAGAACAATTAAAGATGTGGAAAAACAAATCAATGACTTTGGGGACGTAGTAATTTTCTATACTGTTTATCAAAAAAATATATGAAATTCCTCTGATTTAATATGGAATTCATTATCCTTATTTTTTTTTTAAACCCTCGTGTGGCATTGCTCTCCTATTCCGTAGCTCAGCCTTAAACCATAGCCTTCCTAAAATTTATCATCCCTGGCTTAACCAATGCAAATCTGGGGCTTAATAAAAGCTAGTCACGCAAGCCTCAATTAAGAGCTTAATGTTTGTCCTATGCAAATAGGGGCCTGGCCTCCGTTTTCGCCAGATTTATTTCCCTTGTACCGTATGTTTTGTTTTAGCTGTTATCGCCGAGAAATATGTATCACAACTTAATTTTATACGCCTGTATTGTACGACTTTGGGACCTGTTTTTAATCAGGTTTTATTGGTGTAGTCGAAGCAATTAAAGTGGATAAATTGCTGTGTGAGGATGCTGGAGACGTTTTAAAATAAAAAATTAAAATTTTTTTAAATGTTTAAAATGGGAAAATGTATTTTACCCAAAGTTTTGTTTAAATATTTTTTCAAATACAAATGGTATTAAAGAGATAACGCGATTAAAAGGATTTTTTTAGAAATATTTTATTTATAAGTATAGTTAATATACATCCAATTATCCATTAATAGCTCTCATTATTGAATGATTTTTCTATTCTACCAGTTTTTAAGTTTTCACTAGCCAATGAATAAATAAGTAAGTAAGTGAATCAATCGGTCAGTCAGACAGTAGTAAATGGGGCGATCTTTAGAGTCAAAAAGGCTAGGGCTTAAGTACGAATGTACCGTGGGTGTCTAAAGTGTAGTAAAAGGAAGTTTATTTACACAAGACTTTAATATTTGAAGATTTAGAAGAGAAGGAAAAATGGGTAGCAGGTTCCGTAGTCTGGACACTCTGGGGATCAAGGAACGAAGAAAGCGGAAAGTTCAGAGCCTAGTTGAACTGTTAAAAGATGCATTAAAGTTGCACTACGTGTTGCTCTGTTGGAAGCTGCTAGAGAGAGAATTATACTGACCAACTCCTCTGAGCAGAAGCCGTGAAAACACCTATAGAAGAGCGACAGATCCCCTACAGCTCGACGGTGGGCAAGAGGAGCTTTGGAGCCCAGAATGTGTTGTAGGAGACGCCATTCCCCAGACATGAAAACAATATTGGAAAGAGGGTCTGATTTGGGATACATACAAAGTTTACAGATTGGAAAAAAAAATATTTTCTGGCTCGAAAGAGGAAACTTTTTAAAGCTGTTGAGGCCATGGATCCCATGTGTTTGTGCCAGTTAAAGTTATTCTTAAAAGTAACGCCGACAAGATTAAACGACGTCAAATCCTTTACCGGTGATTTCGTGAACTTGTGCATTTCAAAAATCGAATGTGATTTATAAAAAAAAGAATGAAAGAACTGTTGTAAAAGAAAGACTACAATATTGGAGTAGAGCTTAAAAAGATTAATTGGTAGAGTTAAATAAAGTAGATAAAATTCTTCACATTTAAAGACGGCGAAAAGAAGTGGATTATTATTGCTTTAAAAAAAATTCTGGCGGTGAGAAAACCTGGAAGCTAAAGCGAAATAATAAAATATAATACCTTTAATACTTTACATACAACAGTATCATCAAATATAAAAGATTTTTTTTGTGTACAACCACAATGTTACTGGATAACTCCATAAAAAATTAAATTTTGTTGGCATACAAACATTTTATACTTTATTATATCTGATATTGCTCAATGTACTAAAAAATTAAATAAGGATCATACAAACATTTGCCTATAATTTCTAATATATTTATTGCTGGATATTGTGTATCAAAGGAAATTAGTATAATAAAGCCTACATCCACAATTATCTATACTTTTTTACGATTCAAAGAAAACAATATTTAAAACAGGTAGGTAACTTACAAAAATCACGAATGAAAATTCATTTTTTGAATGGGTCCACTTGCAAAAATATCGAATAGAAAATGTCGAAAATGACATTGAAGAATCTAAATTTTCGATGGGCATGATTTTTAAGTGACATTATACTAATGTCGCATGCGACACTGTATTCAAGATTGGAGAATAAACCGCCTGTTCCCGTCCTTCCAGAGTATGTGAGGATTAAAACCCGCCACGTATATAAAAGATAATCATGTTAAGCTATAACAATTCTGCTTTTAAATTCATTATTGCCCCAATCGCTATAATTTCATATTGGCTACTGATCCCGTTCTAGCCTGCGGACGACATTACAATATGAAATTGCGAGCGGATGTTCAGCTGCGTCACTCTATATTAAATATTCCTAATTATTTTCACAGCTGGATCTATTGGTATTACTTTTTAAATTATAACTGGTGAAGGTAGTTTTTTAAAGTAAACTTGCACCTATACTGTTATAGAGTGTGTAATACAGGATGATTAGATCTCATCCTTACTAATTTAAGCGTACAGAATCCTTTAAAGAGGACTAAACAAGGCAATATTTGTGCCTGTCCTAGTATTTAAAAAATATACAGCGTACACAGAAATCGTGTCGTATAAGATTCTTAAATTGGGTGTTGTCCAAAAATTTGAGCCTCATCATTGAAATCTCGGAAACTTGCAGGGATACGAGGTCGGTTAAATGAAGGCAAAGTGGCGCAATTTGATGCTGATCAAAATTTCAACTTAAAAGTTTAATTTTTTGAATACTTCCGGAGACTTTGAAAAAAAAACAAATATTTGCAAATTTATTTTAATTTTTTTATGACTCGATTTGAATAGATATAACAAAATAAATGTTACATTCTCATTGCTACTTATTCGGTTCTACAAGACAGTTTTATTAGATTTACACATTGAGGTTTTGTCATTAAGCTGCCATCATCAACTTTGTTTTTTTAAATACGGTACTAATTTTTTTTATAACGGATTTTATAAGCTTTTAGGATTTTAAAACCAATGATATATCACACTTAATCGGAAAATCATTTTAATGTTCTCCTACCAAAAATCTATTATCTGTCTCTTTTTAATACATTATTTTTTATGAAAATTGCCATTATTATAAATTTTTCAAATGAGTGCAATATATAATTGATTTTGGGATCTTAAAAGCTCTAAAATCCAAAATAAAAGTTCAGGACCGTATTTTAAAAACAAAGTTGATAATTGGAGCTTAAAGACGAAACTACGTTGTGTAAATTTAATAATACTATCTTATAGAACAGAAGAAGTAGCAATGAATATGTGAAATTTATTTTGTTTTATTTATTCAAATAAAGTAAAAAAAAATAAATCGCGAATTTTCCTTTTTTTTCCAAAAGTGTTCGAAATCATTTAAAATTTTTAAACTTCTAATGTAGCATTTTAATCAGCACCAAATGGCGCAACTTTGTCTTCATTTAATCGACGTCATATCTCTTTTACCGAGATCCCAATAATGAGGCTCGAATTTGGGACACCCTGTACACTCAAATTTCCCAGTCATTTACCCCTTAGATAAGCTTTACTAGCCAAATTTAAGCGTGATACCTTTAAGGTATTGTTTGCTTTTAAAAAACCTTACATACTCGCAATCGCAATGAAAGTGACCCTAAATGATTAAAAAAAAGGACCATATTCCCTCGATCACGATGATCCTTACCAAAAACAGAAGCCAACAACCGGCCGAAATTTATCGCTTTCGTCTACCGCTCGGACAGATGCATTCCGGTTCGAAGGACCGCGGGGCACGCAAAAAACTGCCCGCGATTTTCGAACACTTAACCACACTATGAAATATTTATGCTACGTGGTGCTGAATCTTATGTATAGGGATTTAGAGCGATCCATCCGAGCCATATGAGGCCAATTAAACGCTCTTTATCATTTTGTTTTTGTCAAGAAGAATCTGTTTTTTTTATTATTATTTTTGAAACATGATATACGCGGTATGTCATTCTTAAGGTAAGATCTTCGTAAGACCATTAACTGTTTGATATTTAAAATAATTCTATATTTATATTAAAATAAATAAATAAGTGCCATATATTACCGGACCTCTCTAAAGGTGTGGTTCCTTCCACGCGGCCGTCGCATACGACTAACGCAATGCGACTAACGCAATGCGACTAACGCAGCGGCCGCCGTTTAATCAGGTGGTTCCTTAGGAGCGCGGCTCAAACTCGCGATAGCAAAATTATTAGTGTAAAGGGAATAATCTTTGGTAAGAGTCGTGATGGATGATCTAGCAACATATTTATTGTTAGAAAAAAAGAGGATAACGAAATACTATTACAATTAGCCCTCCTGAAACATAGCAATACCCCTATATATCCAATATTTCAGCAAAGACGCGATGAGGGTTGTTATACTACATTAATAAATCGACATCAGCAACAGGATGAAGTAAAATTTAGAAAATATTTTAGACTGAATAAAGCACAGTTTAGTTTTATTCTTGACTTAATAAAAGACGATATAAAGTCCGACCCATACAACAGAGTTGAATATCCAATAACCCCAGAGGAAAAATTTGCTATTGTATTAAGGTAAATCTATACAGGGTGTCCCAAATTCGAGTCGTATCATTAGGATCTCGGAAACTTGAAGAGATACGAGGTCAATTAAATGAAGGCAAAGTTACTAAATTTGATGCTAATCAAAATGCCTCCTTAGAACTTTAAAAATTTCGAATGCATACTTTTGGAAAAAAAACGATTATTCGCGATTTCGTTTTTATTGTTTTATGACATTATTTGAATGGATGTAACAAAATAAATTTTACGTTTACATTGCTACTTTTTTTGTTCTACAAGATAGTGTTATTAGATTTAGACACCGACGTTTCGTCTTTGAGCTGCCATCATCAACTGTTTTTTTTAATACGGCCCTGGATTTTTTTATTCTGTATTTTAGGAGCTATAAAGTTCCAAAACCAATAATATATTGCCCTTATTCAAAAAATTTATATAAAGGGCAATTTTCATAAGAAACCATATGGTAGAGAGAGTCAGACAATATATTTTTGGCAGGATCTTGGTAAAACATTAAACTGATTTTTCCGAATAAGTGCGAAACATCATTGGATTTGGGATCTTAAATGCTCTTAAAATACGTAATAAAAAATCCCGTACCTTATTTAAAAAATAAGTAGTGCGTTAGTCGCATGCGGCGGCCGCGTGGAAGGAAACATACCTTTAAGTCTCCATGTACACGACTCCCTTTTTTATCTTGGGCCAATCCAGGAAGGCCTAAAGACTAAGTTCTAACACACCATGGGTGTCCTAAGTAAAGTAAGAAGTAGTTAAGTAATCCCACCAAAAACATTTATGTTCAATAAGGGCCAAGTTCCTATCGAAAAATCTGAGCGTCTTAAAGTACCTTTGATCGGAAATTAAAACAAGTTTTGTCCACAATTTTTGCCCATTCTATATTTTAATGATCTGTCCGTATCAATGTATGTTCATTTTTTAATGATATAGAAATTTTTTTTATTATTATCATTTCTTCAGTAAAAAACTTATCAAGTAAAAAAAATGGAGTAAATTTAGATCTGAAGTTGTGAATTCAGATTTTTGTATTTTAGATTGATGTTTTTGGTGGTTTCTCTTGTCTATCATACGTTTTTCTGTAGAACTAAATTAATTTTTTTTATATTTTTTTATGGGGTCTAGAGACGTGCAATGAATTGGTTTTAATTGTTTTTTCGCAAACGAAGCAAGACACGAAAAAATATCAGGACACAAAAAAGCTGGATTTTTAGTTGCTTATTCTAAAAAAATGGAAAAACTCAGTAACGAATTTTTTTTGCAATTATTTTTGATACGGTGTCCCCTGAGACGCCACTGAATAATTTGATAACGCCTGAATTAGGCCATTATTATTAGAAATGCCTATAACACATTTTTAGGAAATCGACTACGGTATTTAAGCTAATTACAAAAAAAATATAAACAAGTTAACACCATCTTAAATAGTTCATTATTAAATAAAAATTTTCAATTTTCAGGGTATCACGTATAATAAGGAAAAAAATTTAATATTATAATATATATACAGTATGTCTAGTAATTTGAACATATGTATATTAATATATATATAATATATATATATATATATATATATATATATATATAATATATATATATATATATATATATATATATATATAATATATATATATATATATATATATATATTTTATTATTTTTTATATATATATATAATTATTATATATATATATATATATATATATTATTATTTTATATTATTAATATATAATTATATATATTATTTTATATAAAAGTTAGATTTAGGTTTTCGGGTTGGAAACTTCATTCCGGTTCAAACTTTTAAAAAATTTTTTCACAGTTTCGCGAAATTCATTGATATAGTTTATTGTCGGGTTTACTTGAAAAAATATATTATATATTTATATATATATATATATATATATATATATATATATATATATATATATATATATATATATATATATATATATATACCGGGGGGTGCCAAGCGGAACATAGGAAATCCCATGTAAATTTTAATTATTGGCTCCCCTGTACGTTTTACAGAAAAATATAGGATATCAAATCATTAAGCAAATCTTAAATTATTTAATTAAATGTAATTGCAAAATTACCAAATTTTCGGTTCAGGTAAAATCAAACAGGCACCAGTAAAATTAATATTGTTCCCGACATGAGGAAAAGTGTCAATAAATCAGTGACAGTCGGTATTAAAAAAAAAGAATTATTCAATCGACGAAAAAGTATCCATAATTAAGTGGTATTATGCGGAAAACAGTTTTAGAGTAGTATCTGAAATGTTTTCAGTTTATTTTCCCACCAAGACCATTCCGTCCATTTTAACTATTAAGCGTTTGTCAGAGTTCGAATCGAAAAGAAAGAGAGAACATAGATCTTAATATTTTACTGAGTTTGGAGGAAAACAAAATGGTTAGTACGAGGGTTTTTGGGCAAGAAGTAAATAAACATCACACAATGGTATTGCGCACTTTGAAAAATTACAAATATTATTCGTATAAATTCGAAAAACATCAAGAGCTGCAGGAAGGAGATGAAAAGCGAAGAATGACATTTTGTTTTGAAATGATGGAAAGAGCAAATAACGATAGGAATTTTTTAAGAAACATTTGTTTTACCGATGAATGTATATTCACCCTCAACAATGAAAAAAATTGTCAGAATTGCCGGTATTGGACCCAAGAAAATGAACATCGCTTTGTTTATACTGGGACATAATATCCCCCAAATTTATGGGAATTATCGGGCACCATATCATTGGACCCTTTTTTATGGACTATAACCTGACAGCAGAAATCTATTTGGACTTATTTCAAAATCAAATTTTACCCGCCTCGGAAAAAGTTGTTCTAATCTAATCTAAACCAGGTACAAAACGGTATTTCGTTAGAATGTAATAAAATTTTTCAATATTAACTTAGCAACGTTAGAAATGAATTTTATGATCGGTTAGGATATTGTTTAGCTGTTAATGGGGGATTGTTTGAACATTTGATTAATTAATGTTTTTATGTAATTTTCTATTATTTTTTAAAAAATTATTGTATTTTATTTTATTTTTCCACACCTAGTAAAATATTAGGAGTTCAGTTCTCTCTTTTTTCGGATCTATTTTCGATCTTCTGAGTTAAACATTTACAATTATTTATTGCGATGGCTTTGGACCCGAATTTACTGACAATACGTTTAATGGTTGAAATTGACCAGATTGGCTTGATGGGAAAATAAATAAAAAATATTTCAGATACTGCTATTGGTTTAATTAAATTCTAGTATGATAAAATTATTTTTTAATGATCCCTAGTAATAATTGTTATCAGGTAAACTTAATTGTTACATTAAAAAATAGGTTTAATAAAGAATAATGTTAACGTGTCTTTTACTTTGAATGTAATGGTTGTAAAATTGATAAAATGAAATAGTTATTTTCCTAACAAGTGCGCAAAGTGATACTTTTCCGCACGCGACTGCCGTTCCCCGAAAGACGCGAAGCGGAGTTCGGGCAAGCAGTCAAGTACGGAAAAGTCACTTTGCGCAAGCGTTAGGAACAAAATTTTTCCTACGAGCGTCAGATAATACCAATATTAAAGCAATGATTATTTTTTAAATTATGTTTAATCTGAAAGAACTACTACAACATATTTATAAATGAGAATTATTTGTTGATAACATTTACAACAAAAGAACAGTTATTAGCATATTGTAAATTAATTGCAGAACCTGTAATTTCATTTAGCGGGTTGCTTATGGAAGCGCTTATTGTACGGCTTGATGAAGGTTGACTTAGCTCAGGAGGGGAGTTGTTCATGGTCAATATTTTATTCGACATATCCTTTTTCTGATTTGTGGATTCATCAATGTAGCTCTCAGCTACAGCCGTTGATTTTCAGCCCCCAAGTCGCTTGACATTGGTAATTCCTTCTCCAGAATCCGCTAACATAGTCGCAGAGGATCGACGAAAACTATGTCCAGTGTAATCTTCTGGATTTTTTAATTTTAGGTATGCAGCAATTTCTGAAGGCATTGTACATATTGAATTTATTCCCACACATTGCGTACTGCATGCTCCTTGTTTATACTGGACAAAAAAACGTCTGTGTGTGGGGTATGTGGTTTTCGCAAATTTGCATATTTACGGTACAATTGCAGATAAAGTCCGTTATTTGTTTCATCGGACACTACAAAGATTCTGGAAGTGTTATTTTTACTGTCAGGAATTTTCACCACTATCAAATTTTCATTATCCTGTATGTCATCAATCATTATTTTTGTCAGTTCATCTCTCCTACAAGCTCCGGCTAATCCAAAAATTGTAGCAACTTATATTAGAAGGTAAATATTATCAGGTGCTTCTTTCATGAATCTTGAAACTTCTTCTTTGCTGAAAGTTTTTGATTTTTTTGGCCGGTATCCCACGTTTTGGTGTTTAAGTAGTGATGTTAGCTTGAAATATGAACTTAAATCAAGGTTCCTTTTCACTTTGAGGAAACATTTTAACATAGAGTACTTACTCCATAAAGTATTAGGTTTATATGTTTTTTGCAAATCCGCAAAATAGGCCAAGAACACTTCTTCTATAATACTTTTTGTCCCCTTGCTGGAGCACCAGTTTTCGAAATGACTATATTGATTCTCATATTTTTACGAAATTTTGCTGGTAATAAATTCAAACTTACGGTATTGCTGCATCCAGGATAGAATCTGGTAGCTCCTCATCGGAACTACTCATTTTAAATAATTATTTTTGTCGGATTTTTATTTAATTAAAAAAAGATACTATGACGCCTTTTCATTAAAAATGCTTGTTTGTATTGAAATTCATTTGTGCAATTGCTTGTTCATATGGAAACGAAGAAAAAATCTGACATGTGTTAAAATCACCAAGATTACATATTGTTGCTTGACTTGTCATAATCATTTATTATTATTACACAGGGTAATTTAAAAAATGTTTTTTTTTGTGTTTTAGTTGAAATATTGAAAATTACGAAGTAACAAACAAAAAAGAGAATAAACTAAAATTTGCAATGGCTTCGTATATTGCATGAAATAGCCTACAATTACTAAAATACATATAAATCTTGCTTACCTGTAAGATTTTAGAGTAGTTTTACTTTTCCGCACGGCGTGCAGAAAAGTTAACATTTCCGCACGCCGTGCGGAAAAGTGCAACTTTGCGCACTCAAATGCGTGCGGAAAAGTGGACTTTTCCGCAAGCTCATAGGAAAAAAAAGTTTTTCTTGTATTCGGCTGTACGTCAGATTTGACAAAGTCTTATAACAAATTGTTTGCTGGTGGCTGGTGTCTGTTTGGTTTTACCTGAACCGAAATTTTAGTAATTATTTAATTTAATTTAATTGAATAAATCAAGATTCGCTTTTTAAAAATTTTTTTAAACTTGGCACAAGAGTTTGTCAGATTGGTCTCTTCAAAATATTATCTTACTTTTTTTCAAAATTTGTACCCTAAAATTACTTTTTTTTGTAATAAGAATTTATAGGTTTGTTGCAAATATTTAAAAATTTTGTTGAATTTGACCAATTTTTTAAGATTTTCCATTTGACACCACACCCGTTGTGCGTATCAATGGGCCAAGCTGTTATATCTACACATATTACTCCATATCATAAAAACTACTGAATCGATTTGAAAAAAATCTCTACTGTTCTCTAGGTTAAAGTAAATGTAACCGAATAAAAAAAGAATGTTCACAATCCGATTATTAGTTCTGGGGAAACGCATGGACAAACATATATACATACAAACTTAAAACATACATTAAAATTTTGAATATTTGTTTGGATGCCCTAAAAAATTATCGTAAGTAAATATTTTCAATTTCAATAATATTATATACATACCCGTCGAATTTTATGATCTCCTTTTTTCTGAGATTGGTTAAAAACACAATGCCTATCAAAACGAAAAATTCTTCATACATCACACGGTACGAGCGTAAGACGGGAGCAATAGCAGTGCGCTGACTTTTTCGTCTTCTTTTCTTCAATTCTTCTTTACTTGAAACAATGGCTCATCCTGACCTTGAAAAACGACAAATCCATAAAGATGCGGTCGTGTCCCGGGTATTTATGCGTTTCGTCTGTGGAATCGACAATGCTCGGTCTGGTTTTCGAAACAAAAAGTGGAGCGATTTTCGGCGGCCGCTAAGAAAGGGGGATTGAATTTAAGGCACTACGAAATATGCATGGTACGCGTTTAGAGATGGCTCTCTGATCTAACGGGACTTTTTTCTAAATTGACAAGAGTATTTTGTTTTAAATTTGAAATTATTAGTCCCACTAGGGACTGATTTTTTTTTTGTTCAATGCTTAAGGTAGTTCACTCGTAAAACGGCTTTTTCTAATTAAATTAAATTGAAATATATAGTTAATAAAAGTTTTTTTGTCTAATTGAAAAAAAAACGACATGTTTTTTATCGTCTGTGAAACGAGATATTAACAATCAAATTGTGCATAATTAACATTGTCGAATCTGTCATACGTATAAAAGCCATTCATTTTGGAATATCTCGAAAGCGGTTCCTAAGATATTTTTTTTAAAGCAATATAAATTAAAGTATTAAAAATTAAAAAAAAAAATTACCGTTTTGTTAAAAAGATATTGATTTTTAAAAGTTTCTTATTGTTATTAAGAAATAGTGTACACTATTTTATTTTTTTTACGTAATCGACGTTATGGAAGGTGTATTTTAGGACTAGGTGGGTCCAAAAGTGTAAAATAGTGTAAAATATAACTGAATAACGAACAGACCACATGTGTTGTGTGTACAGTCTCATACAAAAATGTTTTTGAGCATTAAGAACCTTTAACTTTTGGTAAAGCGTATTCGAACTAATTTGGAACAGCGCTAAATTTGAGGTACATTCAAAATACTGCATCACGAGGTAAACTAAAATGGAAAAAATATAATGATCTGTTCTGGTACAAGTCCGGCCCATTCAACAATTAATTTTTGTTAGAAAGAGATGGGCGGGTTTGGCGCAGGTGGCATGGAAGAGAAGAAGATAAAATATGTCCATCCAAGATAGTTTGCAGTTTAAAAAGCTTATTTCTTTTATTAAAAGAAAAAAACTATAATTTTGAGACTAATGGGTCAAAAAAATGAAAATAGAAGAAACTACTTAGTTTTTAATTAACGCTCCTGATAACACTCACTTGGCAATAAAGGGAATAGAAAGTATGAAATTAGCTGGGGCATACCGGACGCAGGAGATACATAAAATGAAATTAAAAGACTTAGAAATCAAGAACGATGTAGCTGTGGTTAAAATTCTTGAAACTAAAAACAAGGCAAAAATTTAAATATCTTATGTGGAATTAATATTAGACCAGGAAAATTACAGCAATTTTAGCCAAAATAATTAGGTTTGTCAGACCACTTGGATCGGGATGCGGTTTTCAAAAATCTTACTCGA
>JAHBCN010012928.1:0-25610 GCA_019359885.1 Listronotus oregonensis
AACCTTTTTTGGATTCTGCTGCACACATGCTTATATGCCAGGCTATTTGCCTGATATAACATAAGCTCTCAAGGCATGATTCCAAAAATACCAGACTCTACACCCTCTACTTTCTTTGGTTTATCTGAGTTTCCTCAAGACCTCTAAATCGAAATAAAAATGCTCGATTTAACGGAACTGTATCTGACTCTGTATGGTGTACTAACGTTATCATTCGCAATCATGAGATTCGATGTTACTTCCAAAATCTGTCGATATTCTTAAATTTTAAAATATCTCTCTACTAAAATAAAATAAGTAAATAAGAAAACACACCTAACATGTGATTTTCAATCAAAACATGTTGTTTTACAGGTCCAGAAGAACAACATTTAAATGAAAATTTTTTTTGTAACCAAAGAGTATGGTATGCAAAAACAGACATAAATTTACTTGCATTTGATCTTAAAAGAGAAATTATTAAACGGTACTTGTAAAACTTCATCCCATTATAAGTTGCAAGGTTATCTCAAGAATCACATTTAAAAACCCCATGAAGATCTAGCATCGCAAGTTTTGAAATACAGTTCAAAAAATGTTTCATTTAAAGATGGTTTCATGTTTATTTTAGAAATAATATATTCAAATTAAAAGAATATTTACCAAAAACTAATTTGCTATGAATTACAGGACTTAAAAATGAGGCTAAACTTATATGTCAATTCCTTTTTGGAAGGATCCATCCCAACTTTGATATTGGCTGTAGAAAAAGACTGTAGTAAAAGAAAAGTTTTAGAAAAAAAATATTCCACTAGACAGAACTGGTTAGAAATCGCAAAATGCATTATGCAACAGATAAAGCTTCGTCTAATAATGTCGAAAAACGGTATAGTAAATGCTTTTAACATTGCATTTAAAATATTAATATTAAAAGGGAAATGCAAGATTTCGAAGGGCTCGCACATCTACTTCACCCTATAAAAACCCCCCCCTTTTTTTGATATTCACGGACAGCAGAACATAGAAATACGGTCCCGTTCATTTTAAAATTCCATTCGGGCAACAATTTCCTTACGTTGGAAATTCGCGCCAGAAATAGAGAATTCAATATTAGGATGATCGACATGCCCTTTTTGATGTTTTAGAGCGAGATAAAGTCTTGTGGGGATAGTATATGCCATGTTGTCAATTCTTCCGAGTTTGCATAATTTACCAGTGCTTTCGGTTTTAAAACTCCAACAACTGAAAACAACTGATGTGTCGGCTATGCAAAAATTTAATTTTTCTAATTTTGACATATAAAGTAACATTTCTCAAAACTGACCGGCGTATTGAAACGTTTTACTTTTCAACACTAGGGTTAAAAAGTAAAACTTTTCATAACTAGTTGCAAAAAGTCTATTCGGTGACCAGCTGCAAAAAGAAAATATAAACAAATATATTAAAATACTAATTTAATAAAAAAATCGTAACTAACAATATAAGAGACTTAATAAATGTTTTATTGTAAATGTTTACAACACAAAGTTTTATTGGTATTTGCTAGCTAAGAAATATTAGTTATTTCCACTTCACTGGATCCTCAAGTATGTTTACAGCTATTCCTTTTTTGTTTTCGATTGAACTTTCTACGTAACCCTCCGCTACAACATTTGATTTCCAACCTCCGTGTTGTTTTATTTTTTTCTGCGGGGAGCAATGACCAGTGAATAAGTCTGGTTTTTTAACCCTGTGACAGTCCACGAAGGCGATGCCTAATACTAAGTACCGGGGTGTCTTAAGTGGGGTAGAGGGATTTGTTCACACGAGACTTAAATTTTTGGGAGATTGGGACGAGAAGGAAAAACTTCTCCCAATTAAGTCTTGACACTCTAGGGATGAAGGACCGAAGAAAGGAAAGTTCGGGCCTTTCTAACTGAAAAGAAAGCATAAAAGTTACACTACGTTTGCTCTGTTGGGAGCTGCCAGAGGGGGAAAATTTTACTGCCCAAAAACCCTTTTAGCAGAAGCGTGAAAATACCTATGAAGAGCAGCAGATTCTACAGTTTTTCGGGCGGCAACAAGATAAAGCCTTTTTTGGATAATCTTAAAAGACAACGGCTTTTTTGAAGTTCCAGAATGTAAGTTTGTGGGGAGATTCCCCAGACGGAGAAAAATTTTTAAAATTGTTTGGGTAAAGCGTTCTTTTTAAAAAAAAAATATTTTCTGGGGGAAAACAAATAAGTTTATGGAAGCCCAATATGGAGAATTTTTTTCCGGGGTTTCCAAAAGTAACCGATTAAAATCTTTGGGGAAATTTCTTAGGGGTTGGCTTTTCAAAGGGAAAAACAATTTTTTTAAATTTGAAAAAAAAATTTGGTTATAACCCCTACTTTTTTTTTTTTTTTTTTTTTTTTTTTTTTTTTTTTTTTTAAAAAAAAAAAAAAAAAAAAAAAAAAAAAAAAAAAAAACCCTAGAATATTTAAAATTATTGTGTAATATTGGATTTTATATCATCTGATATAATATGGAAAGAATAGATGGCGCACTTTTACAGCCTTCTATTGAAATGGTCGATATTTGTGGGAGTTTTGTATTTTTACCAAAATCTTAGTAAATAAATAAAAACACGATTTTTTTAAAAAAAAATTTGAAACATTGTATGATAGTTTACTATTATCACCAATTTTGTGATAAAAAAAGGGCAAGATATGTAATGAGTTTAATCTATCCTAAGATTGTGGTTGTACATTAAAAAGTGAAAATTTTTATAACTGCTTTTAGGCATACTTTTCATAATAACAAACATTCTGAGACAGAAAACGTGGTTAAAAATTTTTTAGTAACCTTTGGTACCTAGGTTCCATTGTAACAGTAACCGTTAAATATTATGTGTCTACAGTATGTTAAGCTTAAAAAATTGATAATGTAAGTTTAAGGAACCAAAAAAAATAATTTCTCTTTAAACAAAGACAGAAAAAGCAAAAAAACTTTAAATAAAATTGTACTTTCTTTTATTAATTAGAGGGACCTGTATAAATTAAAATTTGCCTGGTCTGCCCAGTAATTAATAATTTTTATCCTTTTAAAAAAATGTACTAAATTATTAAATGAAATAAAAGTACCTAAATGTAAACCATATTTTTTTTAAAAATCCACAGAAAAACACAAACATTGTGGGAAAACTAAAAAAAAGTTAAGATTGCCGCCTTTCTTTTTCACTGCTATTTCCTATGAAATTTTCATTTTTTATAATTTATAATTTAGAATATTATTATTTATTCGGTTACCTAACGTTACGTCTCATAAGAAGCACCTAATTTAAATATAAGAAATACTTACCTAAAGTAAAAATGCCGGGTATGTTACCCTTAGATTTGCAAGACAAAACCATATAACCTCTAGTCATTTTGTTACGATATTATAAGTAACAAACAATAAACACAAAATTATAGTCACAATTTAATAAACACTAATCATTAAAATAAGAAGGTTTTTATCAATCCAAAAAACTTCTGCAACCATAAAATATAGGTACTCACACAAAGCAAAACAATCAAAACTAATACGGCTCTGATAAAAGTATAATGTGTTGCCTAATTACACATTGATTTATCAGTGTGTAAGTAGGCAATACATTAAATTATTTCGTGGAATTTCGTTATTGCGCAAAATCGGCGGGGCCAACTCTGACAGTTATTTTCATACTGGGCTGGACATGTTTTGATCGAATGGGCCATAGCATTGGGCTTCCATCACCTTTAAACTTCCTTGGTGAAAAAGAATTTGTGCAGAAGTTTTGACTAAAATTTTATCATAGACCACAAAGCTTTAAAGCCATTCGAGCAAGAGAGAACTTTATCTTTTATCCGATTGTTAAAACGATCTTTTTCTTCTGAGATAGTCTGATTATACTGATTTCTTGCTTCGATGCTAGCCTGTCGATTTTCGGGACAAGGGTTTTGGAGAAACTTTTTGTGGGCTTGAATTGTTAAAAGCCTGGTTTTGTCACAGGATTTAGAAAACCACGGTTTGTGATTTGAAGTTATGGGGTTCTTTTAGTGTGAGGAATGCCTAGTTAAATTGTTTTGGTAATTTGTTTACATATTTCGGAAGGATCATGAGTAGATAAGCAGGTAGGATCCCAAGGGAAGCTGACAAGAAAATCTCTCAGACCATCCCAGTCCGCCGAGTTGTAGTGCCAGACGGTTCGTGGCGGTATGCGTTCAGTTGCCTCAGAATGTGTGGAGTATACGGTGACCAAACCATGGTCAGAGCGGAGCAGTTACAGATGCTTGGTAGAGTTCGGGAGAGGAAGAAAGAAAGAGATCTAGGGGTTAGATTATGGTGGGAACAACTAACCACAACTAACCCTAAGAAAGAAGGTAGGTTCCATAATTAAATTGGTAAGAGAGTTGCTGATTGCGAAGTTTCCTGCTCCTCTGCTTTGTGTATCAGTTTTTGTGGAGCCTAGCCAGTCCTTATTATGAACATTAAAATCCCCGAGAACGATTACTTCGGCCAATGGAAACTGGGAAATAATATTGTCGATCTTTATTGAAAGGAAATCAAAGAGCTCGTTGTAGGAATTGTCGGACGGGGACAGGTATATACAACAGATAAATTTGGTAGAAGATCTGGAAGAAAGTTTAAGTCAAAGAATATCAGGCCTACCCGATTCGAGGTTAGAAACCCTAGCACAAGCCAGGTCATTGCGAACGTAAGGATAAACGCCGCCTTGGGGTCGAAAAGATAAAACTAGTTCATTACCTAGCAAAAGGAGGTTGGTGGTTGATGTTTTGGGATTTATTTGGGTTTCGGTAAGAAATAGTATGTGGGGTTTGGAAGATTAAAGATAACGGTGAACAGAGTTCTCGTTGGAGTTAAGATGGTAGCCCCCCAAATGTACCCCTCGCCCGGAGATCCGAATGGAACGGTATTTTACCTTCGGAATACTTTGATAGTTTTAGAAGTTTTGCAATATTTTAAGGTATTATACCAAACGCATTTATTCCAATAGGATGCAAATAACATTTTCCCTGAGCGTATTTAATGAAGAATCTATCCTTCTTCATGTCTTTTGATCGTAAACGCATATATTTCCTTAGATTTCTGCAAAATAGCACCTCTATGTTCCCTTCTGCAATAGTAAATCAGCTGTTAAATGTCTTCTGGGTAACCCAGTATATGGTAGAATTCAACAGCTGTTTTTTCCGTAGGTAATTTTTACATAATTTATGAAAGTGAAAAAAATTAAATAAATCAATATGGCCGACTTCGACGAATCGAAAATTACAAAAGTAATCACGGCTCCGCCACGTTCGTCACAGATATTAACAATGGGAAAACGCTTTTCACAAATTCGATTAAAAACGTTACAATTTTCTTTGCGTAATCAATCAAAACGAAACGTCGGCCCGTCTGGCCACAAAAACAATTTATTTGAATTATAACTGAAAGGTATTATGGCCGCGTAGACAGAGATGGATTCTTCGAATTCGTCATTTCGGTTGTTTTTGCTTGTAATTACTATCATTCTTTTTCATCATTTCTTTTTTTGTAAATGGAATTTGAGTAACCCCAATTTTCGAGTAAATTAGTTATTTTTGCGCCGCGCCGTTACACTTAAAAAGGCTTAGAAAAAAAAACAATTCAAAGAAGATGAACCACGTATAGTAGGGCCAGCTTGAATGCGTACTGTGGAAAGAAAAACCACACGATATAAACGTAACTTAAAAATAAATAAGAAAAAAAAACAAGCTTTTATAGCAAACCGAACTAAAAAGTAAAAAATATTCATTAAGTATAAAGAGTTAGTGTTGTTACAGTGAAAAAAGTTTAATAATCAATTATGACTAATTAATTTAAAAAGAGAATAAAATAAAAATTAAGATATTTACAAAATAATTTAAGTGCTGTGCTTAATATTAAATGTTAAAATTATTTTATTGGTAGCTATTTACAAAATTAAAGTTGTTATGAAAAAATAGTACCTTGCACCTCACACTTTTTTCTATAATTAAATTATTTTGTTAATATCTTATAGTAGAAGATAATGAAAAACCTGTCAGGTGTTAAACGGGACAAATAAATTTGAAAAATAAATTGTAAAGTTTTGATTTAAGAGCACTCGAATATCGGAGTTTTTGCATCGTGCGGAGGTTCGCTTTTATAGAGATAATAAATTATTTTTTTTATTTTCAATAAAAATAACGTAATTTCGATACAATAATTTTAGGATTATATCGAAACTTATAGTTTTATAGAATTAAACATATTTAAAAAATCGATAAATGAAAACATAAATGCTCCCACAGACTACGGTTATTTTCATCCATTTGTATCGCGGCGATTCGAAACGGTTTGTTAAATCGCCGAACTGTTTTGCTCACACATTACAGGTAATTTGAACCGTTTTTTTGTGCGTCCTACAGTTACATCATGAAGAGGAAGCATTTTAAATAATATTACAAGAACGAACTTGTGCTGCTGTTCCTTTGGCTCCTCTCATGCAAAAAAAAACCAGTTAATTTTGAATAAAATCCCCACAAACTATCAGTAGAAACGCCACGAGTCGAAACGTCGTTCTAAAAGCAAACACCAGCAGAAATTTTTACTGACGATGCGGCACGACGGTTGTGCCCCACAGACATCGGTTTTTGGCATATTTTACACGCCGTTCTGAATCGCGGCGATACGAATGGATGGTGGGGGCCTTATGACTTTTAATTTTTAGAATGATATATCGTGTCGTCAGATGCGGATTTTGGATTTAGTAACAGCTGCCTACCAAAGCTGTAAATAAATCTGTACAGTTTTCATTTGTGGCGCAATTCTTAGGTCTTCGAGGATGCTTTCGAGCGAGAAAAAGTTAATCATGATTCTGACGTGGTAACCCTTAAAATGGCACCTGGCACCCCAAAGTCCCAAAAATGAGTTTCCCACGAATATCTGCCAAAATATGCGAATTAGAAAATTTTTGTTCAGACAAAAAATAAATCACCTTGAAATATACAAAAATGGTCCTTATCATTTTTTTTTTCGCAACACCAATATTTTTCGCAAAAACGGCCATTGAAATATCTATAACATTTCACACTGGATAGATGTGGCTAAACGGCTAAAAAATGCAGATGGGCAAAACAATTTTTTATTAAAACGCAAGAAAGATGGTGAAGAAAATTTTCTGGAATTATTGAACACTTGCTAAGGTCTTATTATAAAAAAGAAATGTTAATAACAAACCATTTTTTCAAAAAATATTAATAATTAATGGGATACTCATAAACATGCAATGATAGGTACGGGTTTTACCATTTTGATGAACTTTGAAGGATTAAAATGTACATTATTGCCCGAGTAATGGAACAATTCGTCCGCCCGCTTATAAGTGAATCCATGAAGATAGCGGCATTCTAGCGGTAGAGCGGCAGCTGAAATGAGGGGACTTTTGGGTCCCGATGTCTCGAAAACTACCGATTTTTGGAAAAAAAATTTAAGAACCATTTTTGTAGATAACAAGGCGATCTTCATTTTTTATCAAAACAAATATTCTTCAATTCGCATATTTTGGCAGATATTAGCGGGAAACCCATTTTTCGGGCCTTGAGAACCCATCTTTCAGCCCTTTCCCACCTGTTAATGTTGATAAACTTTTTTCGCTTAAAAGCATTCCGAAGACCTAGGAATTGCGCCACAAGGGAAATCTGTACAGATTTATTTACAGCTTTGTCACTTCATTTATTGGACTATTAATTTTCATTTTATTCTCATTACAAATTAATTAGTCATAATGATTAATGCACTTTCTATCACTGTTATAAAAACTCTTTGTATGAAAAAATTATTTTTTACTTTTTAATTTGGTTTTCTATAAAAGAGGTTTTTTTATACAGGGTGTAAAATTTATGATGCTCTCGATTTTAATGGGCGATAGTGGACCTCAAAACAAGCAAAAAAAGCTAAAAACACATGGGCAAAAAAGTTAATTGTTTTCAATAAATGGCCTTTCAAAGTTTCAAATCAAATCAAATCAAATCAAATCAGTTTATTGGTGTCAACATACAAACAGTACTTACAAAGTCAAATATACACAAAAATAGCTAAAATAATAAAAGTAAAGTATTACATATTAAAACTAGTCAAGGGCTCAAAAACAGAGTAATTAAAATTAGTCAAGGACCACCTATATATATATGACAAACAAAACAAGATAAAACAAAACAAGATAAAATGGCTGAAAAAAAAGAAAAAAAAACAAAATGCAATATACAGGTGCACAGCGAGAAATTCCCACTCAGACCACCTTTTTCAGAATCAGAGTTTGGGGAAATTTTTCCATTGAATAAAATCTTTTATATTAATTTTTGTTTGATTTTACTTTTTAAACTTGGAATATGGTAATTCAGAATAGCCGGTAGGTAGCTTGTTGTAAAACTTAACACCAGGAACCTGGACCACTCTGGCACCTTGTTAAGCGTTGATATATTGGGACCAATTTGTTCATGTTTCTGGTTTCATAATTATGGATATCCTTATGAACCCTATACTGGTCTTTATTCTTTTGAACCCATAACAGATTTTCAAGAATGTACACCGATGTAGGTGGTATACCCTACTTGAGAAAACAAGTCTACAGTCATCCCTATAACACAGTCTCCCCAATATTCTTATTGCCCTTCTTTGCAAAGCAAACAATCTCTTTTTTAGCATGCCCCCATGCTAGAATAGCAACGTGGCTACTGGATGGAACATACCGAAATATGCTGTTTTCAGGTATTGTCAGAAGAACAATTGGCAAGGCAACGAAAGAGCATATATGGTGCTCCAAACCAGCCACAGCATCAATTGGAGTGCCACTGAAAAGGGGATCAGCTGAACTCCTAAAAATTTAACTGTAGACTCCATTGGTTTTTCAGTTTGTCTTAAGGTGAAGATGACCCTATTAGTTTTATCTGCATTTAGATTAATCGGTTCGCGTTAAACCATTCCTCAACTCTATTCTGCAGAAAATGCATTCTCATCCCGCCCCTCGGAGTATCACCCCACATGCAACAGTTGTGTCGTCGGCAAAAAGTGTGTATTTTGCCAAAAGTTCAATAAATGGCAGATCATTTATATAAATTAAGAATAGTATAGGACCCAGTACTGAGCCCTGGGGCACTCCTTGGTGATTTCACTTTCGGCTGACGACACACCTCCCACACTCACAACCTGTCTCCTGTTGGTTAAATAGGTTTTAATATGCAATACTATCAGAAGAAAACCATACTCCTTAAGTTTGCACAGCAGTATATCATGTGTAACGCAATCAAATGCCTTGCTTAAATCACAAAACAAGACACTGCTAAATGCTAAGTCATTAAAGCTCGAGCAAGAAGGTGACCAGGTCAAGGTTGCCATAACCGTGTTTTTATCTTTCCTAAAACCAAACTGGCGGATGTAAACAAGTTGTTGCTGTCAAAATATTTTATTATTTGAATGGCAATGCCTTTTCAAATATCTTTGGTTTTGGTAACAAAGATATTGGTCGATAGTTTTTAGGCCTGTCCGGGTCACCTTTTTTGTAAATAGGTATAACCTTGGAATTTAAGCACATCCGGAAATGTGTTACTCCTAAGACATCTGTTAATCAGTTTAGTAAGTGGGCTAATGATAAGGTTCTTGATCGTTTAATCAGCCTAACATTTAATCCAAAAATATCCCGACTTTCCTTATTTTTTAAATGGTCTATAATATCTCTAATTTCTATAAAGGAGATAGGAGAAAAAGAAAAGGACTTATTTGGTATATCCAAGTTGGCTAAAAGTTAATTGGATCATTTGAGATCGGAATGTTCTTAATAGTTTCGAGCAATATTTGAAAAATATTTATTGAATTTGTCTGCTGAGATGCTACATGCATTACTTTTTCCTTTGGGTCTGAAGTGTGGACATTATTTTTTATAACCCCCATACAGCTCTGGTTGGATTTTGAGCTGAAGTAATAAACTGCTCATTAGCTTTTTTTTTTTTGCTGTTCTTATGCACTTTATAAATTTTTTAAAATTCTTATATTCCTTTTTTAATCCTACAGTTTCATATTGCCGCGATAATTCACTCAGTAGCCGTAAGTGATTCCGCATTGATCTTAAATTCTCATCAAACCATCTTACATTGGACCTCTGATCAGACCTCACCCTATAATCCTTTGGAAAAACTGGGTATATGCCTTCTCAAGACTATCCAAGAATCTTTAAAACATTCATCAACATTTACAACCTCATCAGTCCAAACAATCATACAAAGAAACAAGATTATAAAAATCAAACAAACCTCTCTGCGTCAATGGCCTGCACATTCTGCTGCTATGCAATACTTTGTCACCACCATCAACAATGGGCAGTTGCAGCTCCTGTCCCAGGTGATCCGATATTCCAATATCAACAATGTTGGCCGCAAATGAATCAGTGCTAAAATTTATGAAAACGTTATCTAAACATGCCCCCGATCTTGTTTGTTTGTATTGTTTGCTTAAACCAGCTTTCCAACATATCAGAAGGTGAAGAGCCTCCGGCTATCTGTATTAAAGTGGACATTAAAATCTCCTACCAAAATAATTTTTTTATTAATTCCAATTTTTCCCAAACCATTCCAATGAATCCAAAAATTCCCGAAAACCTCCCGATGGGGACCTATACACCGCTAAAACATATACATTGATATCACAAAAAATGCTGAACAACATTCAAAACATTTTTCTATACAAAACATTTCAATATCATATTTTATTACATTAAAACTACTTTTTACATATATTGCTACACCTCCCCAGAAGGCTGACCTTGAAAAGTTACCTTGTTTGAAAGAACTTAATTGTGCACCTTTCCCTTCTGTCTTGAGCCAGTGTTCAGATAGACAAACAATATTAATGGCAGTCTCTTCAAGAAAGCCTCGGTATTAACCTTGTTTCTTACAGATTGGGTGTTTATGTGTGTAGATGCAACCCAGTCATGTTCTGGCCATTTGATGACGGCGCTGCAGGTTCTGAAAATGGTTTACGATAGCCCCTTTAGGCCAAAGACTAGCATCGAGGTTTTGGTTTTGTTTTCTTAAAACCCAATTTAAAGAACTTCTCGTTTTGTGTAAGGTTTTCATCTTCTCGCAGCGACATCCAGTGTCCATATCGAGATTCTTCAGGAAGTGTACAAAGCATTAGCGTAACTTTGGGGCAAAACCCGATAGAAAAAGATAAGCTTTTTTTCAGCAACTTTGAGGCCACGACAGATTCATTTGTTCCCACTAGTGGCTTGAGCCGGCTTCCCTGCACTGGTTTTTTTAAACCGTTTTTTTGGTTACAAGATTCCAACCTGATTCAGTATTTCTTTCTCTTTCAGTTGTTTGTTCCTGATAAAAACTTCGTCTTCAGGATTTAAGTCGTTCAGTCTTTTATCACAAACCTGTGGTTTCTGAAGAACCACGGTGACTTTTTGTAGGTTTTTTCATCGATCTCAACGCATTTCTCTCAGACTCTTGTCTTCCAAATCTTTATATTCCTTATCTGGTTGACTTTTATTTTTATTTCGAAGTTTAAGGTTATGTTCTTCTGTTATTAAATTTACATCAAGGGCGTTAGCCTCGGCGTTAGCGCATGATGCCTCTTCTGTCGTGGATTTTTGGCAAATGAACTAGTGGCGTTTTGTGCGAATGGGAAATTTTCTCGAGATTTGACAGCTGGAGTGGAGTTCCCGCCAATTTTTTTGCTTCCCTTCCTTCTTTCATCATTCTTTTCTAAATTCTCTAGCTTTCCCTCAAGGAAACTTACTCTTTTTTTAATTTTCTTCATTCTCCTCTAGTTTAGTGATTTTTCGCTTTAAGGTTTCCATCAGATCGGCGAGACTTTCAATATCGACTTTTGAGGTTAAGTCAGGAAGATCTTCAGCGTGGACACATACAGCCCTTTTCTGCTCAGCAGCCTGCCTTAAACATGCAGGATGAAAAGGGGTGACTGCACTTTTTACACTTTGCCACCGATGTAACAACTTTTTTACGTGATAACACAAACTTTTCTCCTTTTTTTTCGCGGAACTATCAGCGATCTTGTCGTTGTCATTGTCAGCCATTTTATATGCAATATTTAAAAATTTGGCAACAGCGCGCCTACTTAATTAAGCATCGAGTTAAACGTCGAACATTTTTTGCGAGGTTTTACCTATTTACTCTTTATTTTAAAGATTTGTTTATTTACAGTTAATTTGTAATTAAAAAGTAATTGTACTTACCACACACAATATCCATTTTAAAAACACAAATTATTATGTTTTAAAACAGCAGTTTTTTTATTCTGCTTAAAAAATAGAAAGTCTCTAATTTAAATATATAATAATAAAATAATTTTAAGGGTTTTAAATCAAATAAATTAGCTACTTGTCAGAAAACAAGATTTGTAAAATGTACAAGGTGACAGCCCCGTTTTTTCCAGAAACCCCTTCAGTAAAATGTACAGGGTGTGCCAACGAATTTTGTTTTACCTTAGTACAAAGTTGCTTAGTTTGGGAGCTAGGCGGCACTGAAGTGACAATTTTAAAACCATTTTTCTGGATTAATTCAAAACTGCTCATACTATTTTGCAAAATTTGGTACATTGACATAGCTTTAAGGCACAAAAAAAAACATGTCACAAATATGATTATTATCAGTTTAAGAGCGTAGAACCTTGGTTTTTTAAATAATTGCTTATTTCAAATTTCTACGCCAATGGAACACGAGGGGTTTGGGTATAAAGTTCAGATCAACCAACTTATTCTTCATAAAAAAGGTAGGTACTCTTAATAAGACTCGATTCTTTTAAGGGCTTTCGAAAATATTTCATTTTAACAATTTGCAGTAGTTTTTACCAAAAAACCAAGTGACAGGGTGTCTTTAAAAGGTCTTTAAAAAAGCTCACATATTTCTAGGACCAAAATTAGCCCAGTTAAGCAAACTTATCTTTGTACAAAGTTGCTTAGTATGGGAACTGGACGCCGCTGAAAACCATTTAAAGATGGTCACTTTAGCCGTCCAGTGCCCAAACTAAGCTTCGCGCCGCTACGCACTTGTGCTCGAAAAATCGCAAGTGTTTTAAAGACCCTAATATCCACTTACACTTTAATATAATATTATGTTGCAAATTTTTATTACTTTGTCACGCTGTTGTTTTAGCCCAAGTGTTTTGGCCTAAAAACACTGGGCTCTCTCGCCATCTGACGGCGATTTATTAAAACTTTAACGCTAATTAGCGTAGCCAATTAACGTAACTGTCAAAAAAAAAACAACAAAAAAGAATAATTCAATGAAACTGCGATTTTCGCAATAAATTGGCTACAACAAACCCCTTAAATTGGTGTAATTAGGGTAATTAATAATTAATTTTTACCGAAATTCGACTTGCCCAACGCATGACGTAATATATAAAGAAAATAATGGAAATCCCCTGAACCATCAGCGCGTCGTAAGAAAACCCCAATAAATCTATTAAAATACCGTTTTATACGGAAAATACTCAGTTAAAATAAGTCTAGAAGAACTTACCCAAGGTGTAAAGGGGTATTTTCAACTAACACGTGATCCCTGCGGCGTCGAACTACAAGTCCTAGTGCCCGATTTCTTTTTCCCCAAATTGGCCAAAAAGGCAACGCAAACCACCAAAATTCACACAAAACCAAAGGTAAGTTAAATCGGGAAAAAATTTTTTGGGGAAAATTTTTAGCACAAATCCACAAAGATGGCTTGAATACCAGTAGCTGCAAATTTTCTAGTTCTCGGCGAAGATTGACGTGAAAGTGCCAATGGTAAAACATGGCCGGTGGCCCTTTGTCCTTCTCAAAAAGTACCAGTGGGCGCACGCACATCGCTGCTAATTCTAGGAATTTTCTCGCCCCCAAATTGGCAACATCGTTACAACATTTTGAGTTGCCTACCCAGCTGCCAAATAACATTTTCCCCCGAACTGTCATCCTTTCAAAAATATATTCAAACAAAATTTACAACAATCCAGAATAAAACAAATGTTTACAATTTTAATGCAAAAGGGGTAAAATACAAAGAACCTGTACAAAAGAGACTCTGGAGGAAAAGGGAAACTGCTCTGGCCCTTGTGACCCTTTATGACAACTGTTAGGAAGGGAAAAAAATAAATCAAACTAAGGTAAATACGGAAGGTAATGTAAACACCCCTACCTACATAGCCAATAAAGCAAAACTGCTAAGAAATGTAATTTCTAGACAAACTACAAGCTGTGAGGTTGTAGATAGGGAAAAAACCATACCGAATCCCCTAGGGAAACAAAATTTGGTTACAAACCCCCTGACATAGTTTATCCTAAATACCAACGTTTTAAAGGTAAGTCCCTATTTAAATTGAAAATATTTTAGTACAAAGTGAATCAAATCTTAATAAACTTGGTTTAGTCGATAGTAAAAGATGTACCTAAAATTAATGTTGCATCGAAAAAAATTTAAAGGGCCCAGTTATCGACTCGAGGTATCTTATGTTAATTTTTTGGGCCCACAATACTACGGGACAACGTAAATTTAAAGGGTAGGATACCAAATACGATAGAAAAACGAAAAACCCCAGCAATTACAATCAAATTTGGAGTCTTTTGCCAAAAATAAACTGCAAAAAAAAATGAAATCCGACCTGCATTAAGGTAAACAAACTAAATTATTAAAAACAAACGTAGGAATAAAAACTAACCGTGACAACTTATCCTATGTATTAAATATAAATGAAAAACGGAATTATAAGATTTTAAAGCTTTTCTGCATTTACTTATCAAAATTCCTCTCTCTTTTTTCCAGACCCACCCTAACGTACAATAGGGAGTCCCACTATTATTTTTAAAGCCCTTTTGTTGACACTAACTGTGGGGACTTAAGGAACCGATTTATATAAAATTAATAAACGAAAAAAAGGGAAATATGGCACATGAATTGGTTACAAATTTGTATTCAATAGATCATGATTTGATTTTTATTTCTTCTTTTTATAACCCGTTTATAGGGAGGAATAGTGTAAAATATAGGGGATTTATCTCCAGTCAATATTGACAGATCGGTAGGTAATGGATGTTTTGTATGGTTAACTGATGGGCATATGCTTTTTTTAGATTCGTCGTAGGATAATCAGGGAATGAATTTTAAAAGAAATATTTTTTTCTACAAACGTGTAAAAAATTAAAATTTTAACACTATCTAGATGCCTTAACAATGTTACTTTAAAGCACTAGTGCCTTAAAGTCACATATTAAATCACTAGTGTTAAAAGTGAAATGTCAAATTTTGAAAGGTAACGTCAACGTTTATTTATTAATATTTAGGCACATTAATTGTACAATGCAAACAACTTAAAAAACAATTTTCTTCCACAATTTTAGCATTCTACGTGGTTGAGGTGGATTGAACAGAAAATAACAGCATTCTCAGTCGACGTGGAGGCACGATCTACTGCACTTGTTTTCACTTTAAGTAGTTTTCTGGCAATAGAGTTATTTTCCAAGGAATTTTTGATGTATCCCTTAGTAACAATAGAGGATTTCCACCTCTATGCCTCTTAATTGTCGTCAAATTTGCTCCAGCATCGGCAAGTAAACTTGCTGAATTGGAATTTTTTCAAAAGAGTTAATTTCGACAAGATTTCTGGTACATTTACCCATCGTATTTTATTTGGGTTCTGGACGAAGAGCCATATACTTTCGATAATGATACAAATAAAATTTTTGGATAGTGAAATTTCGTGGTACCTAGGTTTAAGTATCTTGTAAGTAAATTATCAATGAAGTTCCCATATCTTCTAAGACGTCAAAAGTCAACTGACAAAGCTCCTCCCTGCGACAGGCACCAAACATTCCCAAAATAGTAACTACATTCATCAGAAGGTATTCATCATCAGGTGCACAGGTCAATTTGTCTTTGCTCAGAATCTTTAATTTTTTGGGCTGGTATCCCTCTCCTTACCGCTTTTAATAAGCGATAAACTTCAAAAATTTACTGATATCCACGTCATTGTATATGCGTAGCATCATTGAATAAGTCGACCATAACAATGATGATTTTCAAGTCTTCGCTTTTTCCTTAAAATACGCAAAGAAGACTATCATATGTCAAATATTTGACAGCTGTCATGCCGTTATGATCGTTAAAGGTTCTCGCCCATTAGCGAGACGCGATTAAATGCATCAGGGCTACTTTACATGTAATTAAAGTGAAGCCCGCCCATCTAGGGAATGCGGCGCGGCGCGTCGCGACTCGACAGCTCAGACAAGTCGGGAGAGCAAGCAAGCGACAATGTCGCGTCGTGTCGCATCGCGTCGCTCTAGTGGGCGAGAACCTTAAGGCAGCTCGAAAAATTGCATAAAACTTTTTAGTTATTAAGGTATCAAGAGTATTATAAGGATAATAACGCTTGAGGTCGATGGTGTTTTCCCCGGGCCTTTGGCCCCGGGGGTATCTTTGACCGAAAGCGTTATTATCCTTAATACCGTGGTGCCTTCAAGTTTAATGTCCCACTAAATATTCTTTATTTGGGAAAAAATTTTAATGAATTTTGAATGTATTAGTTTAAACCAAATCAAGTATAGCATTTACCTAAAAAACGTAATTGGTAACCATGGTTGTAAGTTATTTGTCAATAAAAACCATAAAAAATTATTTTGCGATTGAGGTAGAAAAAAAGTCCGAAGTAGTGGGAAAAAACCCATCTCCCCCAAGATATTTTGTAAAGCTGCTAAAGCTGAGCATGCGCTTGTGTCCGGAAAAACTAGGCGGATTTACGAGAATGAATATTTCCATTTTTAGGCCTGGCTGACGGAACGCTGCTGACCGTGTGGACGAAACCGTTTTGATGGCTTATTTTTAAGATTTGTCAGAGTCATATTCTCCAAATTCCCTTTGGACAAAGTTTTTAATGTTCGTAAAGAATGAATGTTCAAAAAAAATAAGTAATGAAAAGTTGATTTCTCTGCCCCAGTTCCCACAGCAACAGGAGAAATTATCAGCCTAAAAAGTGAAGGTTCTAACTCGCGAACAAGTTATAACTTTTTTAAAGAAGCGCCGACTAAAAAAAATTTGGCAGATAAAAAATTTCATTAGTGATAGGTGTATTCGGAGCTTGTAGAAGAGACGAGCTTGTGAAAATTAAGTTTCCCGATGTGCGTGATATGGGTCAGCAAAATTTATTGACATTCCCCAAAATAAAAATGGGCAAGCAAGGAGCTTTTTGGTTATTGATGATAGTGAAATGTGCGCAACAAAGTTAATTCGGGACTATGTGTCTTTCGACCTAAAAGTACACCTATTGATGGGGTTTTTTTTGTGCTATCGTGATGAACGATGTACTGTGCAGCCTATAGGTAAAAATACATTTGGAAATATACCCTTTAAGATTGCTACATATTTGGGTTTACCTGATGATAAGGCGTACCCAGGTCATTGTTTAAGACGTACAGCGGAAACAATTCATTCTGATGCGGGAGGTATTTCCCGAGAGCTTAACGAGGTTAGAGGCTGGAAGAGTTCTTCGGTAGCACGGGTTCAATTAGATAGTAAAACGTCCAAATTGGCTAATGTTTCCCCTTGTAGTTGGGAAAAGTATTACTTCGAAGTAACACAGCAACTGCGGTGGGGTATGGAAATGTGGAATTTTCGGTCAGTTTGAAAATTGTACGTTTTACTTTAAAAAATAATTTTTTTTATGATAAGTATATTGTGTAAGTATGTTTGTATTTTCATACTAAATGCTTAAATGAAGATAATTTATTGTTTATTTATTGGTAAATTTGTAGGCCCTAGGGCGTTATTTTTTTACCCTAGGGTAATATTTCGTATTTAACTGACTTTGAAATAATATTATTTGTCAAATAATATACCAGTCGGACATTAACGTTATAAAGTGTGACCTTTAAGTATACAGGGTGTGTCATAAAGGAGTTTAATCATTACTATTTTTTAAACTTAAAAAAACGCAGTGTATATACATATATTTTATAATTTTGTATTCTCATTTTCTAGCACATTTCTTTATTTATCTTTAAACATAATTTTAGAAATTTTAGATTCTGCACTTAAAAAATATTGGTGGTAAACAGTCGATATAATAATTAACAGTAAAAAAGCTATTTTTTAAATAATAAAGTAAGCCCACACTATATGACCCAACGGTTTCAAATATTTTACACGTAACAAATTACCAATGTAAACAGGGCCTTAACCTCACCCCTCTAGAATTTTCTAACACAATAAAGTTTAAAATTGAGGGGTGTCTGCTACAACGCCAAATATATGACAGATTGACGGTAATCTCTGGTTTTACATGCAGCATTCACTTTTCGAGAGGGAACTTTAATTTGTTCTAGGGGTAGTTTTCTATAAGATTACGCAAACCGACGTAAAATTGGGGTAGGTACAGATATTAAAATAATGTATAACATGAGATCTTAATCTTTGCTCTTGCCAACGAAAGCAGCAATAAGATATTTCAGGACTTATAGTTTTATAAAGACTTTATATGTTTAAGTAAATGGAAATACGAAACTTTTAAATATCTTTGTATATATATATATATATATATATATATATATATATATATATATATATATATATATATATATATATATATATATAAATAAATATATATACGTGCTAGTAATAATAGTTATTATTTGTTCCAATTTATGCAGGTAAACTATCAAATACCACACTAGTGTGTTATAAACCATAACCCACAAGTGAGTTATGGTTTAAAACTAACTTTCTGGTTCTAAAATACGTATTTGTTTTTTATTGTTATAACTACAGGTATTTTAATTAAAATTAATATTAAATAAAAAAGGCATAGTCTTGGATGAACTGAATTTTGTCAAATTGCCCATGTTTCCATTGAAAGTTGAGGTCGGGGGTTCTATTAGGCCGAAACAACTGCTTGGCTGTTTACAGGTCCCTTAATTTTTTTTTGCAATTTTCATTTTGTTTTGGACGGATTCTTCAAGGTACTGATGACGATTTAGGTTTAAATACGAAGCAATTTTTGAGGGTATTTGGGACATGGTATTTATACCCACACACTGATTTGTACATTTGCTATTTTTATAAAAGACAAAAAAGAAAAAAAATATTTTACACAAATCAAAAGGGTTTACTGAAAATCCTTCTTTAAGAATATTAAAACTTCTTTTTTTTAGTTTTTGTGTCTGACAACACAACAAATAAATATTTTTTTTTATCTTAAACATTTTTGATTTTTAAATGTGTTAACTCATCACAGCCATAAGCTTTCAATTTAATTTATTTATTTATCAGTTAACGGAAAACCCCAAGGAAGAATTACAAATACAGATTTAAAAAAAAATCTAAAACTAAAAAAAAACGTTAACATTTAGCAAATTTACAAATTCATAAATTCTGAACATAAATCAATAAAATATATTTATATGACAATCCCCAAACATAAATTAACAAAATATTTTAACAATTTATACCTTTAATAAATTAAAACAGCCCAAATATATCTGTCCCAAATCCATTTAGTGAGCCCCCAAAAGGGTTTAGAGATGGATGGCCATTTAAGTATTTTAAGGTTCTGGTCATAGGACCATATTTTCCATAATTGGTAGCAAAAAATTTAACTTTAAAAATGTCATTCCTTCTTAACAAGCGATCAGGTATTTTATAAAGATCTGCTCCAGCAATGCTGGACAATCAATATACCAACAACACTATAACAATTTATAGACAAACAAGAAATAATTAATTATTTTCCTGTCCCTTAAGGTGTTAAAAGATAATTCATTATGTAAATGTGCAAATCGAAATTAACAAAACCTTAAAAACTTTTTCTGCACTCTTTCGATGTTGTCTATATAAACATTATAATATGGGGACCATACTATGGACGTATACTCCAGTCGGGATCTCACTAGGGAGCAATAAAGAGCTTTCAAGAAAGACAAAGACAAGTGTCGGGCCAGCCTGAAAATAAAGCCCATCAACATCAATGCCTTAGAAACAACCAAAGAATAATGATCCCGAAAAGTAAACTTATCACCAATAATTACTCCAAGATCCCTGACACTACACAGTTCCTGCTCCCCAATATGATAATGAGTACTGATTCTCGTTCGATTTCTGTAAAAACTAATATAATTACATTTACTGGTGTTAAGTGATAGATAGTTAACCCTAGACCATTGAACAAAACTATCAAGGTCCAACTTATGAATGGTTTATATCTACGTATGTGCTGAACCTGATTTCTTATGTTTTCTAAATAACACTGTTAATATTTATATTATTTTATATATATATATATATATATATATATATATATATATATATATATATATATATATATATATATATATATATATATATATATAATATATATATTTAAATATTAACAGTATTATTTAGAAAACATAAGAAATCAGGTTCAGCACATATGTAGATATAAACCATTCATAACTTTGTTTGTGTTCGTTTTATTGAATCCCGACAATGTAATTCCGTTAATGTAAGACCTTAATGCATTACTCATTAACGATTAACGTCATTAGAGCGAAGACCTGCACATTTTCGAGCATTAAATCATTTGTTATATGGTTTTGAATATTAAGCTGTTTAGTATAATTCCCATGTGATTAAGTAATTGCAGCGTAGTGTTGTATGTCAGCAAAATAATCACTGTGTTATATACATATATAAAGATTATTCGAAAAGCAGAGGCGGAACATATGGTTATTCCGAATGTCATAAATCCGTGGTGTTTTTTAAAATATTATCTGTCAAAAGAAACGTAGTCAGTCATGTTATGTCGTCATTTTAGGATAGTTAATACACATACACAGGGTGTTCCAGAATATGTGGGCAGTCCCTCGGAATCTCATAGAAAACCTAAAAATTTTATGACAAGTTCCCATAAACTTTTTTCCTATAACCCTCCCCTACGGAGATACATGTACATAACGGACGCCCCTGGTAATCGTTTTTGTTTAAATAGCTTTTAAAATAATAGGTGTAATTTAATATTTTTTTAATATGATGGTTACTGGATAACTCTTCTTAAAATGAACTCATTAAATCATATTTGTCTTATGTAGTTTGCCAGGGACGGACTAGCTCTGACACATTAATAGCAATTTTTTATCACCCTGTATGATAAAGGCTCAACAATATTATTTTTGGATAGCTTTCACCTTAAAGTAAAAAAAAGGTATTCTTGATTGACCTTGATAAAATCAACTGTTTACAAGAAATAAAATATCATGGTTGGTATTTTTTGTTACATTATACTCTTCTTATTGTACCGGGTGTTCCACTAAGAGAGGTAGTCGGCTATATCTCAGAAACTACTAATGGTATAACTATCAGAAAAAAATTTTTTAGATAAAAGTGACCAAGAGAAATTGCTGGAAATTATTTTCAAGTCTGTGGGATGGCCGTTAGGGGGCGTAAGGGTAACAACAAAACATAAAAATATACATTTCTCAAAAAAATTTCAAATAAAGTGTATCAATAAGTAGTACTATTTTATTCTTTAATGTTTTCTAAACAAAGAAGCTACAGGTGTAATTTTTGTCAGTTCTAAATTAAAGTGGTGGGGGAAAAGGGTTTAAATTTTAATTAGAAATTTTAAATTTTGGAAAGTTTGGCCGTTTAGAAGTAATTTTAAACATTATTTTCAGGTGTATAAACTATTGCTACACTCATCTCACAAACGCCGCTAGAGGGCGTCAAGGTAAAAACTAACTTATTTTACAAATTTTTTTGAAAATTTTAAATACAATGATATATACCCTTTTACATATTTAGATTAAGAAAAAAAATCCCAACAAAACGGCGAAAACCGCAATTTAATATCTCTTTTCAAACCGAATATATTAGCAAAAATATAAATACGACATAGAGACGTAACGCATTTAACGACACAATGTTTTTTACCTAGGCCGATTTCTTTGGGTAAAAATTAAATTTATAAATTTTTACAAATCTAATGACATACTGCATGGTTTTTACTAATTTTAACCCATTCAACGATATTAGACAACATTAGATAATTACCAACCTAAAACTGTAATAATCCATTGAGCGTGGTCCTTATCAAGTTAGCTTTGAAAACAAAAGTATGCTGAAATATCAAAATCCAATTTATTTCAAAATATTATTTTTAGTGTTGTGCTATTTGTTCTTTAAAAATATTATTTTTAGTGTTGTGCTATTGTGTTCTTTAAAAATGCCTTTGTTGCTTGAGATTAAACTGTACATAAGCAAAAACGTTGATGACATTTTCCCCAGTTCTACGGCGTCTGCGGTGTAAGGGGCGAAGAACACTTCCCGTGGTACAAAAGCGATTAGCTAAACAAGTGAACATTCTGCTGCCGCTGCCGTACCGGCCTCTCTGAGGTATATCTCAATACATACAGCCTGACAGCTATTGTCGCATTTTGCAGACACTCAAAATAAATAGCAATAATAGCAACTGCTTTTTCAAGCAATAAAAGCATCTTTTAAAAACACAATAGCACAACACTAAAAATTATATTTTGAAATAGAAATTGTTGGATTTTTGACATATTAGCATCCTTTTATTTTCAAAGCTAACTTGATAAGGATCACGCTCGATGGATTATTATAGTTATAGGTTGGTAATTATCTAATGTTGTATAATATCGTTAAATGGGTTTAAATTAGTAAAAATTACGTAGTATGTCATTAGATTTTGTAAAAATGTATAAATTTAATTTTTACCTAAAAAAATCGGCCTATTGTCGTGTCCTTAAATGCGTTACGTCTCTATGTAGTATTTATATTTTTGCGAATATATTCGGTTTGAAAAGAGATATGAAATTGCGGTTTTCGCCGTTTTGTTAGGATTTTTTCCTATCTAAATATGTAAAAAATATATATCATTGTATTTAAATTTTTTCAAAAAATTCGTAAAATAGGTTAGTTTTTACCTTGACGCCCTCAGCGGGTTTGTGAGATGAGTGTAGCAATAGTTTATACACTTGAAAATATTGCTTAAAATGCTCTTCTAAACGAGACTAAGTTCACTAAATTCGGTTAAAGCAATCCGGAGTTATTAGCACTTTTCTAAATTAAACTTTAACCTTCCCCAACCACTTTAATTTAGAACTGACAAAAATTACACCTGAAGCTTCTTTGTTTAGAAAACATTGAAGATAAAAATAGTACCATTTATTGATACACTTTATTTGATATTTTTTTGAGAAATGTATATTTTTATGTTTATGACGTTACCCTTACGCCCCTACCGGCCATCCCACAGACTTGAAAATAATTTCCAGCAATTTCTCTTGGTCGCTTTTATCTAAAATTTTTTTTCCCGAAAGTTATACCATTAGTAGTTTCTGAGATATAGCTGACTACCTCTCTTAGTGGAACACCCGGTACGTCAATATTTAAGGAGGCTTGGGTCCATTTTAAGAAGAAAACTTCATATAAACATATGTCCTAAACGTCTTAACATTTAAGATACAGAGGTGGTAAAATTTTCAAAAATAAATAATTTATTAAAAAATATCTGTAATACTACTTTATATATTTTAATGAAATTTGGCATACGTGTACTATGTGTCAAAAAGCATTTTTTAGTATACCAATTTTTTTAATTTCCCCCAGTGGCGTTCGTACAGAATTTGACCTGCCTATATTGGCAAATTAAAAAAATGTACACTAAAAAATGCTTCTTGATACATAGTACATGTATGTTAAATTTCATTAACATATCTAAAGTGGTATTACAGATATTAATAATAAAATATTTTTATTTTTGAAAATTTTACCACCCTGTATCTTAAAAGTTAAGACGTTAGGACATATGTTCAAATGAAGTTTTCTTTTTTAAAAGGCCTTTTAAATATTGACGTACATTTAGAAAACACCCTGTATAATGTAACAAAAAATACCAACCATGATATTTTATTTCTCGTAAACAGTTGATTTTATCAAGGTCAATTAAGAATACCTTTTTTTTAGTTTAAGGTTAAAGATATTCAAAAATATTATTGTTGAGCCTTTATCATACAGGGTGTTAAAAAAATTGCTATTATTGTGTCAGAGCTAGTCCGTTCCTGGCAAACTAAATAAGCCAAATAAGGTTTGATGGATGTTTTTTAAGAAGACTCATCTAGTAACCATCATATTAAAAAAATATTAAATTACGCTTAGTATTTTAAAAGATATTAAAAAAAAACTATTTCCAGAGGCGTCCGTTAAGTACCTGTATCTCCGTAGGGGAGGGGTGTAGGAAAAAAGTTTATGGAAACTTGTCATAATATTTTTAGGTTTTCTATTAGATTCCGGGTTTCCCAATACTCCCGGGACACCCTGTATATATATATATATATATAGATATATATATATATATATATATATATATATATATATATATATATATATATATATATATATATATATATATATATATATAAAACAGTATGCCCCCCGGATAAGGTGTTGAAGAGAAAAAATTTTTTATTTTTGATTTTATCGAAAAAAAGCTACTCTTGAAAAAAAATTTTGTTTTCTTCTACAAATAAGATTGGGATAGAAACATTTAACATATTTTATACGGGGGGTTCAAAAATTAAAAAAAAAAATTAAAATTATACAAGAGTAAAGTGCATTTTTTCGAGAAGATATGGAAATAAGTCACTAGGAAAAGTTGTTAAAAAAATTTAAAAGGCAGTCTTAATAAAATTTTCGAAAAAACCCCATTTTTTTTTATTTGTGTTTTAAAATTTTTTTTAATATCGGGATTTTTTAAATGAAAAGATAAAAAAATTTTTTTTCCCCTCCCCATAAAAAAACCTTTAAAAAACGGGGCTTTAGGGGCCACGGGCTGGCCTTTTCCCCCAAATTTTGGGAAATTTGTAAATTGATATTAAAATAATGTTCATCACAGATTAATAAAAGCAGGCCCCTTTTTAAAAATTGGATAAGGAACTATCATTTATTTTTTTAAAAACTTTTCTAGTAACTTATTTCCATATCTTTCAAATAAATTTTTCTTTATTTGTATACCATTTTGGTTTTTTTTAATTTTTTTTAACACCCCCCTATAAAATATTTAAATGTTTTATCCCCTTTTTCTAAGAGGTAGCAAAATTTTTTCCCCAAGTAACTTTTTTGGGGAAAATTAAAAAAATTTAAAAGTTTTTTTCCTTTTTAAAACCTTTTCCGTGGACCCGTATGTCCACGAAAAAGGTGTTGAATAGAAAAAAAACTTTTTTTATTTTTTTTTAAAAAAAACTACTCTTAAATAAAAACTTTGCCACTTCTTAGAGTAAGATTGGGATAGAAACATTTAACAAATTTTTTTGGGGGGGATTCAGAAAATTGAGAAAACTTTAAATGGTTCAAAAATAAAGTGAATTTATTTGAGAAGATATGGAAATAAGGACAGGAAAAATTTTTCGTAAAGGATAGTTCCATACCCCAAATTTTGACAAAATCGGCCTGCTTTTATTAATCTGTGATGAACATTATTTTAATATCAATTTACTAATTCCAAATTGGGAGACAAGGACCAGTCCAGTGGCCTCCTAGGAGTCCGGGTTTTAATATAATGGATTTTTTCTTATGGGGCCGATTGAAACCAAATTTTTTTTCAAACCTCTT
>JAHBCN010012929.1:0-25730 GCA_019359885.1 Listronotus oregonensis
AAACTGACTTCTTGATTAAAGTACAAAGTTTTCCATAATAGACATTTTAATAGCTCAATAAAATTGTTAAAACTTAAATAAACATTTTATTACACCTGATTGCAATCCCCTTTTGGTATTTATTAATATAGGGCTAAGATTGAGAAAAATGTTTTCCCCCAAATAAAGCAAACCCTGATCTATTCCCTCCTTCTTCAAAAATTTACTTTGAGTTTTTGGGTGTTTTGACGAATTCAAAAAATATGGACCAATAAAGCCAAATGATCCTCCTGCACACCAAACAATAATTTTTGGATTATGAAGATTGTTTTTAATGATTTCTTTAGAATTTTCGTGTGACCAATACCAAAAATGCAGTTTATTAACCAAGCCATTCAAATGAAAATTTGCCTCGTCGTTCAACCAAAAATTTGTGGATGTCTCCTCGATTTAAATTTGCACGCATAACTTCTTTATTGAGTTACTTCTCATGTAAGTTTTTACATAAAAAGTTGTTAAACTGAATAATCTATGAGGATTAAAACTAAACAGGTAATAATGTGCCAAAATCCAATGATAACTTATTATAAAAATGACTTTTTACAAAAAATAATTTTATCCTATTTTTCTGACAGGATTATGAGAAACCCTGCATAAAGGTTCTACTTCCACTTATTTGTGTTGTGTCAAATTACAATTTTGCAAATATTTTAACTTTTGAGATATTTGCACAAAAGCTTTTAAATTATTACCCTGTATACAATGTTTAATGTGTTAAATGTCAACTTTGAATAATAAAATATTGCGTAAACACGATTTATTTTCATTATCTTAAAAAGGGCGTAGAAATGGTATCAATTTTATATTAAAAAGACGATGGTAAAATCATACGGGTACCCACGGCCAAGCTCGACGGTGTGCACGATAACATTGTTTATAGTATCGATAATTAAATATAGTAAAATAGAAAATAAATTAAAATAAAAAAATGCATAAATACAAATATTGTTATTTAGTCCGGTATAAAAGTACTACTAATATATCAAACATAATATTCATTGAGTAACCGCAAAAAGCTATCTTTTTCGTCTTTTTTGAGCATGTTATGGCGACCAGGGAAATAAGATGAAAATAAAAATAGATATAAAAATGTTAGTTTGGTCTAGACTAAGGCCCAGTGTGGCATTGAAGGAAATGAGTTAGCGGATAAATATGCAAAAGAAGCAACATTGTTAAACGTTTTACTGACAATTTTCTGTTGCCATTTACTTATATTTTTTCTATTTTAAAACAACGAATATTTAATAATTGGCAGGAAGCATTTAAAAGATCAAATAAGGCCATCAGGGCCATACTAATCCTATGGACTGTTTGGGCTACAGCACAGGGGCGCCCTAACTTAAGGGGCGCCACGAACGTTAAGATGAGGAATTTTTAAAAATGCTCAAATCTCCGTATCAATTAATAAATTCGGGAAAGGATGAATGCACACCTCGAGGAAGACCGCTGAGTGAGGTAGCGTTCGTGGCTCGCGCTCACACTTATTATGCATGTTAGAGCTGAGCTAACGGCGATTTTTAAATCACCGGTATATCGGTGGCGGTGACTTAGTCGTTGCTTCTTTTAACGGCGACTTAAGTTGCTGTTTGACCCAAAAATAGTTATTATTGGGGTTTATAGGGTATTATTTTTGATTAATTTGATAGTAGAAGCTTATAAATGTGATAACAGTCGTTATTAAATTTAAAGTTAATAAATTTTACGTTAAATTAAATTATTTTATTTTATAGTAAATTACAAAATACATCATTACAAAAAGAGCAAACAAAACAATATTTTTATTTTATTTATTTATTTCCATAAACATAATATAGAGAAAAGAAGCGAAAAAAAAACAAACAAATTAACCAAACTAAGAAAAGCTGGAAAAAATTATTATAAAAATAATTGATTAAAAATAGAACAAATAATAGCAAAATGTTTTTATTTGAAAAAATAGATGTAAATTCAATATTCAGTGAATTTGCTCAAATTACAGCAAGAAAGAAGTTTGTTATTTAATACATTAATTTAATTTATGATAACAATTTTATAATTATTACAGTTATATGTGGATGTTTTTTTTGTTAAAAATATTTTGTTACGTTTATTACAATATTTTTTATTATTATAAATCCTTTTTATTTTATTTGTGTTATGTATTGTAGTGAAAACAGCAAACAAAATTGAACTTTTGACTTTATATATATATATATATATATATATATATATATATATATATATATATATATATATATATATATATATATAGCTGTTGGGAGGAAAAGTTGGTGATGTAGATCATCATATACTGGGTTGCGATCTTCCGGTAACCCAATTAACATCTTATCTAGATGTTTATCGGAAGAATTAAAAAATCCATTTAAGAATAGCATAATATTGTTGTCAGAAAACATTAGTCTTTATAAGGCAATCAATTTATGTGAAAGGCAAAAATAGCAGTTTAAAAAAATATTTAAAGTCGAAAAAATCATTACTAAAGCAATACAAAAAAAGAAAAATAAAAACAAAAGAAAAAAAACAAATCAAAGAAAAATAAAACAAAACAAAAAAACAACCAGAGAACAAACACAAAAATATTTAGATTAAACATTTATTAGATAAGCATTGTTGACATTGTTGTATAAGTTATAACTGATTTTAAGTATCTATTAGTTGCAATATTATGTACATACATATATAGTCATAATCTCGGTAAACTTAAAATTATATAGTAAACAAAGAGAGAAGCTGGTCAGCTGGTTAAACTAGTGCCATAAAACATAATTAAAAAAAAAAATGTCCTATTAATGTTTTTTTTTGTTTTTTAGGTCATAGAACAAAGAACAAGAAAATGAGGTGGCGTTACTCTAACAACAATTTAATGTTATTTTAAACACTCAGCACAAAGTTATGTTAACACGTTTTCGGCGTTATCAGTGTGACCAAATGTAATCGAGATATCGTATGGAAATTTAAAACTAGGCCGGACATTAATGGGTAAGTACTTACTTATTATCTAGAAAGGATTGTAGTTCTAATGACCATTGTTATATATGGCATTTAATGGGTTTCGATAAAATCCAGCCTGTTAAAGCGATAGAAAGTAAATTCCGAAGTGGATTATTATAATATAAAATAATGTTATATGTTGTAAGAATTCACTTGATTTATTCGTTGAGTAAATATTAATTTTAGTCTTTAATAGGATTAGATGGTACAAAACTTTTACGATAATGGTTTGAAAAATGTAACAAAATAATAATACTGTTTTACGTTTTCAGTTTAGTCAACAAATGTAACATAAAATTGTTTTAATTTTTGATAATAAAAAAATATAATAAACAAAATAAGGACTTTCAAAAACTTTAAAACGTAATCGGAAACCGTAAGAGATACGAAGTCGGTTAAATTGTGGCAAAGTTGTGTATTTGCGTAACTAACCAAGTCCACTTTAGAAAGTTGCAAAATTACGAGTACTTTCGGAGATATCCGGAAAAAACCGGAATTTACCGATTTCTTTTTAATTTTTTTTTCTGACGTTATTTAAAAAAATATGGAAAAACAAAAGACACTTTCATATGGCCACTTTTTGAGCTTTACAAAACAGCGTTGAGAGATTTTCCGTACGACGTTTCGTTTTCGTTAAACCATCATCAACTTTATTTTTTTAAATACAGACCTGGGTTTTTTATTTAATTTTTTTGAGCACCTTATTATCCCAATTACAAAAATGTATAGCACATAATATTTATTACCAAATATGGAACGCCCCTATAAGAAACGGTGTGCGTTCCTTGTCTAACTCATTGTCTCTTATGGAAAATATGTTTATTTAACAGAAAAATATTAAGTGTTATACACACTGACCTCAATATGGACCGGTAAATGGTATCAGATGCGCGGTTCAAAAGTGAGATTTTATGGGCGAAAAAATGTGTCCGTGCGCCGTGGCTCTAGTCATCTCTTAGGGTCCTAAATCATGCGCAGAACGGACTAGCAGATCGATTTTATTTACAAACTCGACGCCGGCCAGTTCCGTACTTCGTCAATTGATGACTTAAACAACATATATATTACACTGGTTAAAAAAACCATGGTTACTGGTTTTTTGAACCAGTGAAACACATTGGTTTGTTTAGATGTTGTTCTTAATCAAAAATAAACATATTATCCATTGTCAGCTCCTTAAATTCCTCTAGTTCTTCTGGATGTTACAGCTATGGAAAGCCACAAATTTTTGTACTGGTTCACAACTGATGCGTTGTAGTTAATAATAATAAAAGATGGCGAATACGACTGAACATGACTCTTGTGGCTTTTCTAAGAATTAACTTTTTGTTTCATCTATGTAACACAATCATAATTGAAAAAAAATCACTATAATTATTTATTTCGGATTAAAAAAATCTGAACAAAAAATGTATTGCATTAATCTAAAAAGTCAGTAAGTATGAACATAAAACATATTCCCTTGGAGCATATGCCTACTAGAGGCACTCTTGCCGCTTGGAAAACGATCATTTGTGCAAGAAAGAAAGAATAGCGGTATAACCTTTTTCTCCATCCAACGTGATCATTGGTCGGTAAAAAGAATATATATACCCGCTCTGCGTGCTGATTTGTCGGTCTCTCCGCGTCGATCTATCGGCACTATGGTTGGAAAGGTTTACCTATGATTCTTTCTTTTGACTGCAAACGGCTGCCTCTAGTAAATAAATGCTCGTTTGTATAATACATTTAAGATGTTTAGAATATCCTTTTATCGCTATCGAAAACATAAGTGTAAGCAGGAAAAGAGTTAACGTTATTTGTATAAACATTTTTTTCCCCTTTTTGTTTATAAGTCTGTTCCAATCTCGCAAAAACCGTTTATTGCATTCTTTTACTGATCCCCAAGCAAAGCAAAACCCTTTAAATATATAGAAAGCGTTCAAACTTCGTCGTTTTTGAACTGACATAAAACCGTGTAAAGTCGACAGTCACGCGTTTAATAAATTCTAACAGTTTCCAAACCATTTTAAGGCCGTACAAAAACTGGGTCTTGAAATTAACCCTATCTTTTATTAGCCCCTATTTTTTTTATTTATATTTTGCAATATTAATTTTGTTAACTCATGGTTTATATTACTACCTAACATAATTTATATATGTATAGAAACGCAAAATAAAAGAATTTAGTATCTAAATATATAAAAAATATATTTTATAAATATAAATTAATTAATGACATACAAATTTCTAAGTCCGGAACTGGTCCTGCTTTTAAAATACGCATGCTTAATGACACTATCGTTTGTTCAGTGCGCGAGGTCGTAAACTTGCCATAAATGCGATTAGTCATAATATATCTAAAGTTAGGTTATCTATGGTTATACATCATTGCAATTGGGATTATAACTGCTTTAAAAAAATGCAATAAACAAGTGCCGTATTTAAAAAAATAAAGTTGATGGTTTAACGAAAACGAAACGTCGTTCGAAAAATCTCTCTACGCTGTTTTGTAGAGCTTAAAAAGTGGCCAAAGAAAGTGTCTTTTGTTTTTCATATCTCCTTAAATTACGTCAGAAAAAAATAAAAACGAAATCGGAAAATTTCCGTTTTTTCCGCATATCTCCGGAAGTACTAGGAATTTTGCAGCTTTCAAGAGTGGACATAGTTAGTTACGCAAATACACAACTTTGCCATAATTTAACCGACTTTGTGTCTCTTACGGTTTCCGAGATCCCCATGCATGCACTCGAATCTGTGGCACCCTGTATATATACAGGGTGATTCATGAGGAAATGTCAATACTTCAGGTACGTAGTCAGGGTTCAAAAATAAACATAAAATACAGGGTGTTAAATTTTTTATATAATTTTTCTATTTATTAAAAAGAAATCTATGATAATGTAAATATTAAAGTAAAAATTGGTATTCAGGGGTTTTTTGGTATGACGAATTCAAATCTGGTCTCGCTACGGCTCTTACTTGTAGAGGGAGCCACCTACACGTCTTTTTACTATTTTAAACAATCACAACTTTTTGGTACGGCCCTGTATTGCATTTTTAAGTAAATTAAATAATTGTTTTTTCATTTTTACGTCAAAAAGGTATACTTGTTAAAAGTTGATATGAGCAACCGTTTTCGAGATAATTGGATTAAAAAAAAAACAAATACGACGCATCTGATTTTATTATAGCAAAATTAAAAAAAATAATAAATAAAACACAATGTATAATTAAACAATATTTATTTTAATTTTTAATAAAATTATTTTTTTTAAATTATGTTCGGAAAAACATAAGCTAGGTTTTATATTTTTTAAAATTCCACCATTTACTTCTAAGCACATGTCAGCTCTCTGGTGAACACCAGCAATGCAAATATATATTTTTTTACGGTCCCATCGTAAAATTTTGTTGGAAATACCCAAAAAAATTCCTAAAAGTTTCAGCCCTTAATATTAATATTAAGTATAGTCTGACAACCGTATCTGTGACAGTGCGGCGTCGGTAAGGGGAAGGAAGTTGTAAACCAAACATGGCGTACTTCATTCATAAAAAGCACAGCGGCGTGCGGGTTTTTTCCCAAAAAATTTAAAATGAAATAATGTGTACAGTATACATTATGTTTTATTTAAAATATATTTTAAATGTAGGTCGTCACCAAAAATAAAGGCATTTAAAGACCATCAGTAACAATTTCACAAATATTTTATGGAAAGTTAAAAATGCAGAAAAACGTCATCATCTAATCGGTTTTTTTTTGTTTACCTCTAAGATAGGCGGTATTTTTAATTTTGGTAATAATTCAAAATAGGAAACGTCCTTCTACGTTCCTGTAGTATTATCATTGCGATTTTTAATAAATGACAAAGAAATTTATAAAATAAAAACTTACTAAGTAAGCATTACTATCACTATAATGTTAAATCATTATCTACCCATATCTCGTCCAATAAATAATATTTCGCCCTTCTTGGCGATACTCGTATTTATGTATATTTGACCAATGTAATATATTAGGCGCTTCATTAATTTTTTTTTTATTTTGAAATTTACGCCAAAAAAACCGTTTGATATTAGTAACGTCCTAAGTGTTTCCCTAGAATATGAAAAATTTAAATCTTCTCGCAATTTTGCAACAATTTTCTACTTGTCGGGACAACTTTTCATTTAAGATAAAACCTATTTATCATATGTCTTATCACTTGAAAATCAAAATTTTTATTCTTCTCGACAAGAGAAAGACGCCGTCGTTTTTTAGGACTGGATAACATTTGATTGGGGTTATTTTCCAACCGTTCCTTATCTTCTTTATTAATTTTTCGTACAGTTGATACGGCAACTCCGGTGTAAAGAGATACCCGATCAAGCTTACGTTTAAGTGGCAATTTTAAAGAATTGCTTGCGGCTTCTTCATCGCAAACACTATTAACAAAATAAAACAAAAATAAAATGTATATTTAAAAGTAGCTTTTATTTAATTTATAAAAAGCTGTATGCTTTATTCTGTGTATTACAGCGTTAGTTCTGAAATAAAAGCGTATTACTCAGTCTTTATTTAGTGACAAGCGGGTTGCCTAATCATCGAGACTTGCCCGCTTTCTTTGTTACTAGCTGACAGCTTAATGAAAACAATACATTTTTCATATTTTTGACGTAAAAAATGGTATAAAGACGAATAAAGACCCTCTTCGTAAAAAATGTTGCAAACAGATGACTTGCCAACTTTAGTTGCCGCTACATATTATAAAGCTTTCTTTTTCGTATATTTAATGTTTAAACCCAACAGAAAAAACATGATTACTGTTTTATAAGATTATTACTTACCTATAAACATTTGCTATTACTTCTTTTGTTTGTCCATGTAGTGTCTTTCCGCAAGTAAATTTGTTCATTTTAAAACAATAGTAATACTATTGAAATACTATTTAAAAATCAAATAAGAACTAACAAATGTATATACAAGGTAGAAAAACCAAACAAGCAAAATTACACAACACCAAATTTAAAACTTAGAAATAAGGATAAACCTTCGACCTCCGCACTGAATGTTTAAATATTCGACATTCCAAGAGAGGAACCAGAAACAGCGCAAACACTTCCAATCACAAGTAAATTTACCCCATAGAAACAAAACATGTGACAAGCTCCACCAACCAGGTTCGTTTACTTCGCAACTGGACAAACCTTTTGTTTGATGTTGCCAGTTTAGACGAAATCGATAAGGTCTTTGGAAAATAATTACCTAATAACATAATATTCCTTAGTAAAACAAAATAGATATTAAATAAAAATTAAAGTATATAACAACCACAATTAATTCCCAAATTTTTTTTAATATTTTATTTTGTTATTGTAAAAAAATATTTTAACATTAAAATTATCACTTGAGTATATAGTAGTAAGTACTATTGCTTTGTTGTAGTTAAACTTGTCACACACTCATATATTCGTTCGAAATAGTTTAAATTCTTTTCGCTGCTACAGTTAAGTTTGTCAGACTATACAGGTATTTAAAAAAAGGATAATCAAAAAATGCGGTTTTAAAATTTTTTAAAAAGGTTGTTTTTTATTGTAAATGTCTTAAATATCATGTAGCCGATTTTCTTGAAACTTGTCAGTGTTACTTCAAATAATAAGGACCCAATTTATAATTAATTAAATAAAAATTATTAAGTCCAGGGGCGTCCCCAGGGACACCTTATCGAAAATAATTGTAAAAACAATGTATGCCACTAACTTTTCTGCAATGTTTATATATTTTTTGGATTAAGCAACTAAAAATACATTTTTTTTATTTCTTGTCTTTTTTTTATCTTGCTTTATTTTCGAGAAAAAAAATTAAAACCATTTTATTGGACCCCAATAATGCTTATCTCTAGTTGCAAATAAGAATTTATGTTTTTAATTTTTTTTTAATGGAATCTAGGAAATTGCAATGCATTGATTTGATTTTTTATCCCGGAAACGAAGCAAGATAGGAATAAATATCAGAAGACAAAAAAGTTGTAATTTTAATTGCTTTATCTATTATCAATTGCAAAAAAAGTTAGTGAGGTACATTTTTTTAACGATTATTTAAGATATCTCCTGAAGCGCTACTGCACCTAATAATTTTAATTAAATTAGGCCTAAAGTAGCTTTTTATTAATAAAAATAACACTGACACATTTTAAGAAAATTGGCTACAAGGTACTTAAGATAAAAAAATCTGTTTTTTGTTGAACACCCTGTATTTAAGAAACTGTGCATTTTCGGATCCAAAATAAAAACTTTTTTAAGTTTTTTAATATAGAATCACTTTCTAAAATTTAACAGCGCATTTTTTGAACACCCTAAGTAGTTACATTTTTATCCTAAAAAAAATGTATTTATTATGGTCCCGGTGCAAGCAACGTCGGAAAAACAAGAATTTCAGGTCGGCTGATTTTTTGATATGTTGTCTTCCTTCCTCTTTCGGGTAGGCCCTGGGCTATCTGGCTGGTGGTAGCGGTTGCGTTTATCAGTGCGCATCATACCTGTACAGGTAATAATTTAAGAATTTGAAAACATTTTAAGAAGTCTTATTTTCAATTTCTTGTCTTTAGATAGGTTTACCAAACATAATTTTTTATTGCCAGACACTTTTAATATTGCTAATACGCGATTTTTTTTTAATTAAATTTTTAAAGTAGAATTTTTAAATGCTAACTAAGTGGCACGAACAACTAGCTTTCAAATTGCGTCAAAAAGACTTATTCTGTTGTAGTCATATCTAGCTTTCCAGGACGAAGAACTGTCATAGAAAAATAGCCATTTACAGGTAAAAGCTATACAGGGTGTCCCAAAAGAAGGGGTCCCAAAAAAGGGGGTCGAAAAATGTTCAAATTCCTTATAAAGTTGATAACAAATAATAACTAAATAGGGGTGCAAATTTTTAATTTTTTTTTTGTTTTTCGTAATAATTTTTCCAAAAAAGGAAAGGATACAAAATTGGGGAAAATTTGGGGGGTTTTTGGGGGAAATTCAAAAAATTTCCATACGATTTTTCTAGTGAGGGCGAGTATGGCCCCCCCCGGTTTTTGATGGCATAACTTTTTTTAGCTGGGGATTTGACCTTTTATTAAAAAAAGTTATATAATCCTCGTAAAAAAGAAATTTTTTTCTAGGGTATCTTTTTTAGATAAATGCACTTGGACCCCATTTTTTTTGGAAAAAGGGTTTCGGGCCCAATTTTTTTTAAAATTTGAAAAATATTTTAAACCTTTTTCCCCGGGGGCCCCCAAAAAACCCCCCAACTCCCCCCAAAAACAGCCCTAAAGGTCACTGGGTTGAGGCTTTTGGGGGTTTTAGGGAAGGGGGGGGGTTTTGGGGGGTTTTCCCGGAAGCAATCACTGTTTGAAAACTATACTGTGCAAAAGGGTTTAAAACAATAATTTGGAAACCCTTTTCCTAGAAAAAATTTTGGGTTCCTTTTTAAAGGTTTTCTCGAAAAGTCTCCCCAAACCCCCAAAAAAGTTCTTTTTTGGGGGAAAAATGGGGAATTTTTTTTTTAAAAACAGGTGTAACCTTTAAAAAAATTTTGCCATTAAAAAAATTGGAGGCCTAGCTCCTCTCTACCATTAAAATTTAAAAAAAAAAAATATCTCGCCTTAAAGAACCCCCAAACCCCCTTTTTTACCACTATTTTTAGTTAAGTTTTACAAAACAAAAATTAAAAATTTAAAACCCCGTATCTTAGTTATTTTCAACTTTAATAAAAGTTTATTTAACATTATTTTAACCAAGACATCTGTTCCTTTACCATTTCTTCGGGAACACCCTGTATACAGTTTAAAAAATGGTTTTTAAAACTTTACTTTTTTACAAGTTTTACAATACAATTTGTAAAAAATATTAGGTTTTTAATTTGTAATCCTTTGGGTTGGGTACCTATAAATTCAAACTTTTATTTTAAAAATCTTTTTTAGGTTTTGCGGTGAAATGAAAAATAATTCATAAAATAGGAAGCAATTCCCATTCAAAAAAAACGGGTTGTACCTAAAAAACCAAACCATTTTAAAAGCAATTAATCGACTGACAAATTCAACATATTCTGGGCAATAAAAAAACCCAGGCCATTTAAAAACCAATGCATCTCAACTTTCGTTTGGTGGTTTTGGGCTGGGGATCATTGGTCCATTTTTTGAAAAAAAACAAAAGCCTTGGAAACGGAAACGTACCAACTGTGATTTTTTTATGGGATGAGATAATGGACATGGAGGTAGACAATATGTGGTGCGACATGCTATACCGCACGAGAAAGACTGAATATATTGCGAACATGGTTGAAGGTAGGATTATCTCAAGAAATGGGGACGTATATTGGCAACCAAGATCATGCCACTTGACGCCGCTGGTTTTTGGTGGGGCTTCCCAGCCCCGGACACCCCACATATACTGTTTATTTAACAAATATTCCAGACCTTTCTAAGAGGGAGCATATCTGGATTCTTAGTTTTATTGGTATTTTCTAAAGGGTTTTTAGCACCAGCTCGTGCGTCCAACAACTTTTGTTTTTTGGCAGATGAGACTTAGTATATTAGGAAAATAATGATGATGATGAAATGAGACCTTTAAATAAATAAATTTTGTTGTTTCTTAAATCAAATATCATTTTTTTATTTAAACATCAATAAAAATTATTATATTATTAATATTTTAAGAGAACAAATAAATAAGAAAAAGTTATGTTTTATGTGTTATCTCTTTTGATTTAATTTAACTTTTCCTTATTTATTGGTTCGCTTAAAATATTAATAATATTATAATTTTTATTGATGTTTAATTAAAAAAATGGTATTTGTTTTAATAAACAATAAAATTTATTTATTTAAAGGTTTTTCTTTTTGTATTAAAAGTAGTAATAAACGTTTGACTTTGACAGAATATTGACTTATTTAAGCATTTTAGGTATTTAATATCACCTTTCCCTATTTTTCATTTTTTATGTGAATCTGTTTTACCTTTAATATTAAAAAAGATACAGATAATCATTTTTTATCCTGCCCAATATTAAAACATTTTTTATATTAATATGAAAAACTTACTCATAAATCCAAGTCATATAAAAAAATAAATGACCAATTATCTCGGTAATTAGCCAAAATAAATTATTTTGCGACACGAATGGCCGCCGGAAAAGGAAGACATTGACACTGGTGACATTGCTACCAATTAAGGTAAACACGTTGGTTTATAATATAATTTATAACAAAGTTTTTGTTTTTTTGCAATCCCGTTTGCTTACTGCATGAGTACGGTATATTATTTTATATGGAAGAAAAGTGTGCGGGCGAGCGCTCCCTGAAAAGTAAACTTTTCTCCAATTAAAATACTTTGTTTTTTTTCAAACGTCGACAAATTATTGCAAAAACATCTTTTTTTTTAATAGTAATAGTTAAAAAAGATAAGGGGGTTCGCAAGGCGGCTTAGACCGGTGGTCAGTGAATAATTGCTATAGTAATTCTACATAAAGCTGTCAGTGGACACTGTCAACAATAATTTTTTAGTAAGTTTGATTAAATAATGACAATAAACAATTTGAGACAGTTTACGAAGGCTAATGCCTAAGAAGTACTAACGTAGCGTGGGTGTCTTAAGTGTGGTAAGAGGGATTTTTTCCCCACGAGACTTTAAAAATTTGTAGATTTGGGGAGGAGAAAAAACTTCCGCCGGCAGCAGGTTCCATAGTCTTGACACTCTAGATATGAAGGATCAAAAAAAGGGGAAATTCGGGGCCTCTCTAACTGAACTGTAAAAGGATGCATAAAAAATTTCCCACGTGTTGCTCTTTTTTGGGGGCTGCCCGAAAGGGAAATTTTATGGTCAAATCCTCTGAACGAAGCTGTGAAAATACCTAGAAGGCGACAGATCCCCTACAGCTTGACGGGGGGAAGAAAGGAAGCTTTCTGTAAGCGTGGATTTATTAATAAGACGAACGGCTTTTTTTGAATGGAGTTCAAAATGCTAAGTGTTTAGGGGACGCCATTCCCCCGACAAGAAAAATATTCCAAAGAGGTCTGATTAGGATACATACAAAGTATCAAATTGGAAAAAAAGAAATACTTTTTTCTCGAAAAAGAAAAAAGCTTTTTTCGCTCCGAGGCTATGGATGTAATGTGTTTGTGCCAGTTGAGGTTAGTCTCAAAAGCAACGCCGACAAGATTAAACGACTCTTTGTTCTTCAGAACTTGGCCGCTCATATGTAACGGATGAGTATTGGCAGACTGTTTTCGCGACAGCGAACATGACTGTGTTTTGGAGGCATTAAACTGAACAACTGAACAAGATTTTTGGCGCCGCAATTTAAGATTAGTATAATAAATATTGAGTTGTAGACGCTTTGTTATTTGTTTGTATCTATGTTGCTATGATTACACTTTTTCCTTTTTCGGCGGGAAAGTGAAAAGTAAAGCTCGGACAGAGGAAAAATGAAACTTCGCGGTCGCCTACGCAGTCGAGTAATGGCGGCTTTACTGACGTTAAAAAAAAGATTTTATTACTTGTATTTAAACCTAACATTTTTAAATGCGGTAAACAGGAATAATTGTTTTATTTTAACTTTGCAAAAAATGCCCAACTTAACCCCCAATCTCGGCGCACCGTTGAGTGTCGCCCTGATGCAAGCAGTGTGTATATTACACAAAATGTTTTAGAGTGTTTTCTCCCGCATCACAACTTTGTTATCGTTTCATATAAAAGTATAAAATTTGGTATATAATCTTACATAATTAATCTTATTGGCCGTGAAAAAATTAAGAAAGTTATTTTGGCGTACTTGTCCCAGCTATCTTTAAAAATGTGCTTTTTCTACTTTATGGACTATTTATTTAATGATGCGCATTACAATTTATCTTAATAAAAACATGGACATCCGTAAATATACCAATGTTATTGCATTTCTCAAGAAAAAGTCAAGTGGTTCTAAACCGAGAAAGCTCAAAATATTATCCAAAGAAGTGCTTGAAAAGGTCCTGACAAACTATATGCGCGACCCATGTAGAATTCTTTGATATAAAAGATCCTATTATTACAATATATAATAAATGATTTAAAATTCAGTATAGTTTGATTTATTTTTCTTTTACGCACGCGTGCGTAAAAGTAACTTTTAAGCACGCGTGCAAAAAGCATTGTCTTTTCGACGTCAAAATGACAATTAAAAAGTTATTATTTCGATACTATTTTACAAAAAAATATTTGTGTTTTGCCTTTATTCGTTACTGCTATTTTGCAACAAGCATGGTAAAGTTTTTGATTTGCAAATAGTCATATCTTTCAAAAGAGAGCATATCATGATTCTTGTTATGTACATTTTTCTCAAGGGTTTTCCGCAAAAAGACGCCTGTCATCTCGTACATCGAAGCACAAATGAATAAGTCTTGATATATTAGTGTTCTTCATGATTCTACCGAAAAAAACACGAAATCCGCCTGAAAAATCAATGCAATTTCGTTCCTCGAATAGTAATTACCTTATCTGATCCATTAAGTGAAAATAATTCCTATTGTTTTAACAGGCCTGATTCTGTTCTTTTCTATTACTTTGAACTAGACGATAAAATGAAAGTAGTTTCTTCTATGCGATCTTGATATTTGTTTAAGATAAGCGATAATATAATGGTACGCTTTTTGGCAACCCGTCAAGATATAATTTAAAGTAGCTTATGATTAGTTTGCAATTTGTTTGATGTCTTAATACGGCAGAAAAATACGTATTTTTTTACTTTCTTTTGGGTATATGTTAATTAATTCTACTCTTAATCAATAATTAAAATTTTAAAGTATAAAATTATAACAAAATTATTATTTTTTACTTTTCTTTGCCCCTCGCCGATATCGACGATTTTTTTTGCATACATGCTGATCACAAATTTAAAGTTAGTTTTTTTGGATAACGTTTTATTTTCGAGATATCGATAATTAAGCATAATCATTAAATCAATTTTATTTCCATTATCTTGCCCTTTTTTATCACAAAATTTATGATAATTACAGGGTCTTTGATTATATTTACGTGGCTTCTGAAGCCTTTATTTTTTAAGACAGAAAAAGTTGTTTATTATAAAAATTGTAGGTTTATTCCCATATTATCTTTTGTAATTATCAGTAAAAAATTATCGCATTAAAAAATGGAAAAATATAGGCAACTTCAACTTAAACCCCGTATATCAGGCCCCCCAATGAAAGATCTTTTTTCTGGATTTAAATATATATATATATATATATATATATATATATATATATATATATATATATATATATATATATATATATATATATATATATATATATATATAAAATATATATATATATATATATATATATATATATATATATATATATATATATATAACCTAACAATTTTATTGTTTCCATGCTTTCTTGATACTAATATAAAACTTTTTTGTAGTTTATTAATAATTTAACCTAAAATATCTCAAAAATGGTTTATCAAATATCACTATATATATATATATATATATATATATATATATATATATATATATATATATATATATAAATTTATTTTTAATATATTATTAGAAAGTCCATGGTAAAGCGTCCTGCCCTTTCCCTTTGTTTTTTCTATTAAATTTGGTAGGTTTTTTGTTGTTGAAATATGAGAGTGCCATTGATCTACATGCTAACAAATAAATTTTTCTATTCTCATTGAAGCCAATTTGTTGTTTTTAATTTTGCCTATTTTTTAAGCAGTGATGTAGTTGCTATTCCATATTGTTGCAACCGTTTGGTAGAACCCATGCCTAGAATAAACGTGGAAGGGTAGTCTTGACCGATCAGTTGAATACAAAGTACTTCTAAATTCTTGGGGATTCGGTCTAGGGCTGAAGTAAAACTCTTTTTTTTTACTAAACGCCGAGCTTTCGGAAATTTATTTTTTCCTTTTTCAAGGCTTACTAAAAAGTCCATGGTGTGCTGTCCTGTTCTTCCATATCAATAATAATTCCAAGTCAACAATATGGAATAGCAACTACATTACTGCTTAAAAAATGGGCAAAATTAAACAACAAATTGGCTTCAATGAGAAACAGAAAAAATTCTTTGTTAGCATGCAGATCCAATGGTATTACACCCTCTCATATTTCCAACAACACAAAAAAACCTACCAAATTTAATAGAAACAACAAATGGAAGAACAGGACAGCACACCATGGACTTTTTAGTAAGCCTTGAAAAAGGAAAAAAATTTTCCCAAAAGCTCGGCGTTTAGAAAAAAGGTTTTTACTTCAGCCCTAGACCGAATCCCCAAGAATTTAGAATCTTTGTATTCAACTAGTCGGTCAAGACTACCCTTCCACGTTTATATATATATATATATATATATATATATATATATATATATATATATATATATATATATATATATATTTTTTTTGAAATCAGAAAAAGTTTTTTCGTTGTGCGCATAATATACGGGGTTTTCCCATTTAAAAAGAAGGCCTATATTTTTCCATTTTTTATTCGATATTTTTTTCTAATAATTTCAAAAGATAATATGGAAAAAATCCTAGAATTTTTATATAAAACATTTTTTCTGTCTTCAAAAATAAAGGCCTCAGAAGCCACGTAAATATAATCAAAGACCCTGTATAATATATGTATTTCCACCTTTTTTAAAAAAAAAAAATACTTTCCTATGGGCATAAATAAAAATTAACAATCAAATTAATGAATTTGCTTTAATACGCTCTGTAAGTTAAGTAATTCCGATGCTAATTGGGTCGAAGCATTCCATGTGAGTTTACATGTGAATATGGTGCCTAATAAGTGTTAATTATTAAGAAAATTGGGTTAGAACCTACATGTGCAATTATGTGGATTTTTGTTAAGTACGAATTTACAAATGGTCAGTTCCATGCTACAATTTATAATGATCAGTGAGCTTGCAAATGAAAGTTTTATTGTTGGCTGTAATATATACACATTTTGATTTATGAATATTGTATTTTTGTAATTTATTAATAAAAACAACTTTCTTGTCTTTTTATGTAGGTATGTAAGTAAACTGTGATTTTCCTGTTACTAGAAATGTATTCTTTTACTTTTATAGAAAGTTATTAATTACATCTTCAATATTTTTGTATTTACTAATTACTAATGTACTTTGTTTTAACTATGTAAAATAAAACAACTTAAACTTTGTTAAATGTCACGTATATTAAAATATATGGCGTTACGGCCGTTTCGTAGTACAACTACATCTTTAAGACGCTTACAAGTTTGGAGATAAACTAATTAAAATTAATAAATAAATACATTGATGGGAAAAATTCCAGATGGAAAACGGGTAGGTTACGTTAGGTAGAATTTTACATTTTTATTAGCAGATACAACGGTATTGTTGTGTTTTATAAACCTTTATATCTTTGAAAGAGGAATTTTCCCTAGGTCTAATTGAGATTAAGAAGATTTACAGTGTTGTTTTTTTTATGTTTATAAATTTAATTTTCTCTAATAAATCTAATTTTTTTCCTTTTCTTCTGTATGTAATATTTCTAAATTTGTTATATCTGAAATGTATGGTTGGAATCTAGAAAATGTTGGCAAAATTTGAGGTTCTTTTTTTCCCAGTCTAAAACAAGAACAATACAAAAAAATTTCAGACTTTTTAGAAAAGAAAACCCAACAATTTTAAAAAGATCCAACCGAAAAGTTCAAAATGAACTAAAAAAACCCTTAAAAATAAGGATATTCTCAGACAACGAAAAAAATTTTTTTTAAAAAATAAAATCCATCTCCACCTACTTTATACAGACTATTTAACTTCATAAAGAAATAAAAACCCAAAAAGACCAGTAGTTTCATATCACAATACACTGAGAGAAACCGCTATTAAACTAAATATGATTAGAAACCTGATTAGTTTCACACCCCAAAATTTTTAGTCAAAAACTCGGTTGATCTAACAAATAAGATAAAAAAATTTTTACCTTCCCAAAAAAACCCGACTAGCCTCATTTGATGTCACTAACATGTTTTCCAACATCCCTAATAACGACTGCTTGAACATAATAACAAATAAATTAAAAAACAATAATGTAAATCCCAAATTTTACAACAAGAAATCTTACAACTTTTGGAACTTTGCATGAATGAAAACTATTTCAAATACGATAATCAATTCTATAAACAAAAAGACGGCAGCGATGGGCTCCCCTTTAAACCCATTGCTAAAAGGGAAAAATTGATGTCTGAATTTGAAGAATCATTCCTTAATTCACAATTTCTAAAACATTTTCTTTTGGCATAGATATGTAGACGACATTCTTTAGCATTCAGAACAGAAAATGAACAGACGACTCTAAATTACCTTAACTCATTACACCAAATATTAAATTCACCCTTGAAACCGAAATTAAAATTCAATAAAATTTTTAGACTTAAAAATATTAAAAACGCTGATAATTAACTAGAATTTGACATATATAGAAAACCCCCTTTCACAGATATCACAATACCCTGACTCTCTACACCCCCAAAACACAAACTAGCAGCGTACAGATCAATGGGTACATCGGCTTTCTCCATACCACTGTCTAAAAATAATCTAATTAAAGAACTAGACACCATAAAATCTATCGGGACTAATAACGGTTACACAAATTTGAAATAGACCGCCTTATAGCAAAAAAAAAAAACAATAGCCAATAAACTAATTTATCCAAATATAAAAAGAAAACAAAAATAAGTTCCACTCTCTAACATATCTAGGTCCAATCTCAACAAAATATGAAAATTCTATCCACAGAAAGTGTCTCAATAGCTTTTAAATCATCTAACCGTCTATCCCAAACTATTGTTTAATGTTAAAAAAAAACAAAACAAATATAAGAAATCAGGAGTTTATAAGCTTAAATGTAATGAGTGCAATGGCTGCTATGTGGGGCAGACGGGGCGCAACTTCGAAACTAGATAAAGAACAAAAAGCTTGTTTTTGACTAGGAAAAAGAACCCCCAAATTTTGCCAATCATTTTCTAGATTCCAACCATACATCAGATATAACAAATTTAGAAATATTACATACAGAAAGAAAAGGCAAAAATTAGATTTATTGAAAAATGAAATTTATAAACATAAAAAGACAACACTGTAAATCTTCTTAATACTCAATTAGACCTAGGAAATTCCACTCTTTTCAAAGTACTATAAAAAAAGTTTTATACACACAACAATACCGTTGTATCTGCTAATAAAAATGTAAAATTCTACCTAACGTAACCTACCCGTACCATCTGGAATTTTTACCCATCAATGTATTTGTTTATTAATTTTAGTTAGTTTTATCTCAATCTTGTAAGCGTCTTGAAGATGTAGTTGTACTACGAAACGGCCGTAACGCCATATATTTTAATACACGTGACATTTAACAAAGTTTAAGTTGTTTTATTTTACATAGTTAAAATGTACTGTCACAAAGTAACGGACGAATCAATTAATACTTTGTTTTACACAGGAGCAATGATCGATATGCAACTATATATTTTAGACAGGTAAGCAAATTTAAATACTTTCAATGTATCGCAAAATAAAATAGTTGAAAAGAAGTGCAAAACGTGCTCCCAGACATAAAGAAATGAATGATAATTTTAAACTTGCGATGTTTTCTGTGGATTGTCCAGCTTTATTTTATTTATATAAATTATATTCCATATTGTTGAGACTAAGTAGAACGTGGTCTCATAATAGTCTTGTTTTGTGATGTTGTCGGTGTTATAATAACAATAATTCTACATCTCTTGATAAAGACACAAACTGCGTTGAAATATAGAGGATTAGTGATGAGCAAAGCAAGACCAAGACCAAGACCGGGCTAGTCTTGGTCTTGGTCTTGCAAGTCTGGTCTTGGTCTTGGTCTTGCGCCACCCGGTCTTGGTCTTGGTCTTGGTCTTGCTGCAAGAGTCTTGCTGGTCTTGCTTTTTTTTGGTAGTAATAATTTAAACTAAGCAATCTTAAATAAAACATATATTTTTTTAATAATTACAAATAATTAAAGATAAAAACTATATTTTTTGCTATAAAATTTTAAAATATACCAATTTTAACCTTACATGTACATTTAAATTATTTGTTTAGAAGGATATTTTAAATGTAGGGGTTTATTTATTTTTAGCGCTTTATTTTAGTGATAGGAAATATTTAAATTTTCTTTGAAGAAGCATATAAAATTACAATACTGAGTACCCTGAGGACAGAAAAAAAAACTTTTAATTCAACCAGATGTGAAATTTCCATGAAAATGATTCTGATATGTAAACATTGGTTTCTAATTAAAAAAAGGTATTTAGAAAGCTTTTTACTTCAAATAAACTTTCTATGTTCAAATTAGTCAAAAATTTGCCGTACAAAGTTTGTACAAATACTTTAAAAACATTCTGTATATACAAGGTGACTCAATAGTGCGACAAAGATTGATATATCCGAAACCGTTCATAATGGTAAAAAACATGAATATACAAAAATTATAGAAAAAAGGGCGTAAAATGTAAAATTATTTTTTATTTCAGAATTTTCCAAAAAATCCACTACCACTCAAGAAAACTTCCTTATTTTTAGCTTTTAACCTAAAACAGAAAAATTATAGCACAAAATTCATTTAAAAAAATCGCTTCCCTGTATATTATGCTGAAAATTCTTGAACTGTCATATAGGTACAATGTCGACGTGGATGGTTTTTTATATATCATTTTCGGTTTTGACAAAAATGACGTCATCATTATACTTTTGGCATTGTTTTGACTTTTCCGTCTAAACCGGAAATGAAATTTAAAATCCATTTATATATAAAGTATTCCTATATAAAATGACAAATACATTTTTTATTAAACCATCACTTTTAAATTTATATCTTGGTTTAAAGGAGCAATCTAATGATGCCAACTTTTTACAGTGTGGCACAAAAATAATGTTTTCCTGGATTTCGGAAATTTTTGATCCAGTAAGTGGCATCACTAGATACCTAAGTTAAAAAAAACATTAGGAATAGGTAAGTAATTTTCAGCTTCTATAACTTTTGTACTCTTAGTTTTTCTCTGTCGTAAACGGTTTTGGAGATATCGAGCTTTGTCGGACCATTGAGTCACAATCTTATTATTTTTGAAACATGTTACTGAATCTACTAGTTATCGTTTTTAGATAATTTTATTAAAAAACGAAGTTATTACTCATAAAATAATCGCCTTTTAAGGCAGTTCTCGACACAATTTTTGTCATGTCTGTATGAAATACCTTTGTATATTGAATATAAAAATTGAATATTATAATTTAAAAAAAAAGTGACAAAAATGCAAGAGCCTTGCAGGTCGGTCTTGGTCTTGCGTAGTCTTGCACCCATCGGTCTTGGTCTTGGTCTTGCATACCCCGGTCTTGGTCTTGGTCTTGCAAGCGAGAAGGCGGTCTTAGTCTTGGTCTCGGTCTTGGTCTTGCTGCAAGACCAAGACCAAGACCGCAAGACCAAGACCGGTCTCGCTCATCACTATAGAGGATTGAAGAACTAAGTATTTTTCTAATTATTTAACCCATAACAGACCGCATTCCCGCTATTTGTTGTTGTAATTTGTTGGTACGGTCAAAAAGAAAATTCATATTTATTTATATAGTGTCACCCAGAAAGTCCGCATCAAATGGAAAAATTTTTCCCTAATTAATTTGAGTAAATTTTCTTTTTGCCAAAAGTTTTTACTTTAAAAATCATGCCAAATAATGTATTTAAGGATGATCACGTGACTTTTTTTAGCTGTCAAATTTGACATTTCTTTTAAAAAATCGCAAAATATAGCATTATCTTTTAAAATTTTGAAAAATGGTACAAACAAAGGTCTCATTAAATATTTTTCATGTGCACACGATTTTTTTCGTTTATAACGGTTTTTTATAAAGATATGTCAAGTTTCTTTAAAGTAAAATACTTAAAGTAGTTAGTGGTAACTCATTTAAAAGAAGCAATTTTGTGAGTTTTATGACTTAAGTAAAAGAAAAAATATAATAGGATGATTTAGGTACACTGTTGAAAATGTATTGCAATATTGTAAAGTAAAAGAAACATTTTGGTTATGACTTTTTTTAAATTTGGTAGCTAAAGTCCATTTTTTCGAAGTTTTTCTAAAAATTACAACTTTTATAGATTATAAATTTTTCGGAGCTTTCCTAAAAATTACAACTTTTATAGATAATAAAGAATATTTGGCAACTATTAGTTAGATAATTTTTGGTCCTAAAGTCAGCAAAACTTGATGCTAATAGATAACAAGTTTTTCGTAAGTCATCGTCTACGTCCATGGTTAAAAACTTTAGATTTTTCGGTTACACCGTTTGCGGGTTAGATGCTAATATATTTTTAAAAATTGTTACTTTATTATTGCTTCATATTTATAACCAACAATAAAAATACCCGATAGTTGTGAATTACCGTTGTAAATTTGAAATAAAGCGTTTTACAATTATCAAATAATCGTACAGCGAAAAGGTTAACTATGAGTTACACTACTGAAAAAAAGTATTGATGATTAAATGGTACTATCAAAAAAATAGTTACCAAAAGTATCAGACATGTTCGCTGCTCGGTATCTAAATAGACCGATACCCGGAAAATCAAAAGAAAAAAAAGAATTATTAAAAAATTTGAGACCAAAGGCACAGTAATAAATAACTGCAGATGTGAAGCAAAGAAATATCGAAGAGAGAAAAATGTAACAGATGATAGAGACTTGGAAGTTTTATTGCACGTGGAAGAAAATAAAGGAAAGGTGAGCACAAGGAAACTTCAGGATACCATAGAAAAAGATCACTCAACAACGCTCCTGATTTTAAAACAGCATAAATACTTTTTATACAAATATAAAACATATCAAGAGTATATCAATTTTGCTTTGATATGATGGAAAGGGCAAACATCGACAGGAAATTTAAAAAAATGTATTTTACTGATGGATGCACATTTATGTTAAACAATGAACTCAATCATCAAAATTGCCGATACTGAAGCAAAAAAAATCAACACAGATTTGTCGAAACGATGACGCAATATTCACAGAAAGTAAATGTTTGGGCGGGGAGTTTCGGACAACGAATTTTCGGACTATTTTTTCTTAATCAAAATTTAAATGCAGAATATTGTTTAAAACTACTTGAAGAATCAATTCTACCTACTTTAAATGATGCCTTCAGGGAAAATCGGGAAGTTTGGTACTAATGGACACTTTGATGGCTGCTCGGCACATAATACCCCTGTTCGGAAATATTTACACTATGCTTTTCATGGAAAGGTTATTTTTGCAGAATGCAATAAAATTTTAATTTACCAGCTAGCCAATGTAAGAAGACAATTTTATGAACATTTGGGTTATTGTCTAGCAGCCAAAAGAGGAATATTTGAAAATTTTCTATAATCCTTAATTTATTTCCAACCTATTATTTGTAATAGTAATATTAATTTATTAAATCACGTAAATTTTGTAAATGCCATAGTTCTTGAGATGTGTTGCTTTAGTTTAGTTTAACTTAATTCGTCTGCATAAATAAAACTTTAATTTTTTTTCGCTGTAGGATTTTTGGTAATGATAAAGCACTTAACGTCAAAATGACAACGTTAAATCCTATTAACTGGTGTTTTTATTGTTGTTTATTTGTTGTTTTAAAAAATATATTAGTACAGCTCCGTTTTGGCTAGAAATTCTATAGAACACTTCCTAAAATTATAAAAATTTAAAAGTAAGTAATCCATACCCTCTACTTCAAAGTCTTCCCAATGTCCTTGGTTTCTTTTACCGAGGTGGTGAAAACCACCCCTTCGGGGGTGAAAAATTGGTTGTTAAAAATTACTGTTGAAATCAATAGACCTACTAATTTTAAGTATTTTTCTTCTATACACTTCAATAGAATTTTTCTCCAAAATAATAAGGGAAGCCAATAATTGACCCAATAAAAATAACATGGGATTTCCTATATCCCGCCCGATAATGTATCACCCGGTATATGATAAGTGTAATTTAAAAAAGTTAAACCAGCAGGTAACTATAAAACGTATTACAGATTACAGCAATAATAAGCAATTTACCTGTCATTGTATTTACCTACAAAAGTGTAACAGAAACCGGCCAGGAGGCTCGTTAAAGAAGTTAAACGTACTTTTCACAATAAAAGTACACTGTATTGTTTTTCTTTTTAAGTGTAAGTATCTTAACATTGTTTTAAAATTATAGCTGTAATATACAATGAGTATTACGTGACAAATGTTTTTAAAAATATTACGAAAGCTTTAATTAAATTAGTTAAATAAAAATTACAAATTTGGGTCAAAATAAGGCTAGTTTTACGAGGATGGGATAAAAAGTTTCCGGCCTACCCCATGGAAGGCGTGAGTTGCAGTCATATAACCGCATATTTAAATAGTCTCATGCTGTGCTAGTTTATCTTCAAAGTTTGGTAAGAGCGCGTCAAGTGGTTTATTTTTTATAATTGTTAAAGGTTATAAAGTTTCACATTTTGTCAAGCATGGAAAAGATTAAGATACGTGCAGTTTTTTTTATCTTGGGACAGCCCACTAAGGCTGATGCCTAAATACTAACGTACCGTGAGTGTCTTAAGTGTGGTGAGCGGGAGTTTGTTCACACGGGACTTAAATATTTCGAGATTGGGAGGAAAAGGAAAAACTTCTGCGGGCAGCAGATTCCATAGTCTTGACATTCTAGGGATGAAGGAACGAAGAAAGCGGGAAGTTCGGGGCCTCTGAGAAAAACATTATGCCCCGAACCCCAAATTGGATCCAATTTTCGCGGCGCGGATGGACTTATAAAAATTGCCCATTGGACGATGGCGTATGTTCTTTAAATTACCCTGTATATCATGCACTATGAGCCTTGGTATACTTGTCACTTAGGGTTGGCCAATACACCAGTTTGTAAGGCCACCATACCAAAAAAAAATCTGATATTTCTACTAATAAGTTTTATATTGTTGACCATAACATTTAAAACGTTTTGTTGTTGGAGTGCCATGTGTGTTGTTTATCGTCATTTAAAAATTGTGTCCCGATGAAAAAATGGAATTTACGAATTTAATCGGGGTGGATTATTTGCTCATCGACGGGATTATTAAAGGTCGTCCAAAATTAATTGTTCTGTGAGAAAACATTGATGCTGTGCAAAAACAAATTAACTTGTAGAAATACAGTGTGTCCCAAATTGGGCCTACATGTATTGGTAACTCGGGAACCATTAGAGCTACAGTGTTGGTTAAATTAGGAAAGCTTTAGACAATTTAATTGCAAAATTAAATTTGCTTTCAGATTTTATTTATCTTTTATGGTTTTTGAGATACTTAGGTAAAACCAAAATGGTGCATTTTTAACTTTTGCCTGTAGCTCGCAAACTACCAATTTTACGGTTTTAAGATTACTACATTATTAGAACACTTTTTAAGAAGAATTTAATTTAAGTAAAATTATTTTTCTAACTTTATTTGTTTTTAAGATATTTACCCAAACTTTGGATTTTCATACGGACGCAATATGGGATTTTTACATATTTTGAAAAGAGCTCTTCAAGAGCCTTTCATTGATGTATCACAAGTCTAGGTTTTCAGATTGCTTAAGCTCTAAAAACAATAATTTTTGTTTATTTGATAGTAGGCTTAGACTAGACTGCGTAATGGCCGCCCGTTTCATAAAACTGATACGCATC
>JAHBCN010012930.1:0-25645 GCA_019359885.1 Listronotus oregonensis
CTAAAGGTGTGGTTCCTTCCACGCGGCCGTCGCATGGACTAACGCAATGCGACAACCTGCGGCCCCCTTTTTAAACGGGGGGTTTCTTAGGACCCGGCTCAAACTCGCGATAGCAAAATTATTAGTGAAAGGAATAACTTTGGTAAGGTCGTGATGGATGATCTAGCAATATATTTATTATTAGAAGAAAAAGAGGATGAGAAATACTATTACAATTAGCCAATCTGAAAATAGCAATGCCTCTATAAACCAATATTTCACAAAGAGCAAAGAGGGTTGTTATACTACATTAATAAATCAAAATCTGAACAGGATGAAGTAAAATTTAGAAAATATTTTAGATGAATAAAGCAGAGTTTAGTTTTATTCTTGACTTAATAAAAAACGATATAAAGTCCACCAGACAACAGGTTAATATCCAATAACCCCAGAGGAAAAATTAGCCATTGTATTAAGGTAAATCTGTAGGGGTTACCAAATTCGAGCCCATCATTAGGATCTCGAAAAATTAAGGTACAGGTCGGTTAAATGAAGGCAAAATTGCGCAATATGATGCTAATCAAATGCCACCTTAGAACTTTAAAATTTTCGAATACTTACTTTTGGAAACGATTATTCGCAATTTCGTTTTTATTTTTTTTTGACTTTATTTGAATCGAGTAAAAAATAACTTTTACATTTCCATTGCTCTTTTTCTGTTCTACAAGATAGTGTTAATAGATTATACACGACGTTTTGTCTTTGAGCTGTCATCATCAACTGTTTTTTTTAAATACGGCCTGATTTTTTTAAATTTTGTATTTTAGGAGCTATTAAGTTCCCAAAACCAATAATGTTTTGCACTTATTCGAAAAATTTATATTAATGCAATTTTATAACAAACCATATGTTAGAGAGAGTCAGACAATATATTTTTGGCAGGATCTTGGGAAAACATAAACTTTGAATAGGGGCGAAACATCATTGGATTTGGGATCCTAAAACTCTTAAAAAAACGTAATAAAAATCCGGACCCCATTTTAAAAAAAAAGTTTCAATTTTTTAAAAATTAAAAAAAACACCGAATTCCACACAAAACAACACAAACAAAATATCAGTCGCAGAAAGACTGCCTACACTGCTTCTTCAGGTCCCGTCGCATCAATCCAGCGTTGACGCATATGCACATTTAAAAACATGAGTAGGAGTGCTTTGCCGCTAACGCAGTGCGTTAGCCGCATGCGGCGGCCGCGTGGAAGGAAACATACCTTAAAGAGATCAAAATTCACAGTCTGTAGAATTCTGCATAACGGTAGAGTAAAAGCAAATAAAGTGGGCGCCGTTAACATACTGATGATAAACTCACTGGTCATATTAGCTCAAAGGGACTGCAAAGCTTTTGAAGAAGTTTCGATGTATTTTACTTGTTTAAATTTAATTTACATTTTTTCAAAATTTGCAATAGATTTTATTGTTTCGATACAATTTCTGATCAATATTATAAATTATATTCTAATTTATAAGCAAGACTTTGGGAGTCACGGAGCAGCGATGCACGGTTGTTAAATATCGAGCTTGATCTTACGTATAGACGCACCTAAAACGTTAACCGCAGATCTTGACAGATTTTTTACGATTCTAAGCTATTATAGGTCATTTATCGTTGATTTTTATTGCAGAAAAAGTGGTTTTGCAGTTTAGAAATTTCTTTGTTGATCAATAAAGTGATTCAGATGTTTTTTTTTGTATTGTTGAGCGTGACGAAGTAAAATATATATTGTTCAGAAAATTTTTAAAGAAGAGATATAGTTACCAGTTGCTTTTATTTTATTTTACGTTATAAGATTTTTGAAATTTTCGGGGGGTGAACCCCCAAAACCCCTCAGATACGGCCCTGATGTCAATATTACTATTTTTCGATTTTTTATGGCCAAAAATAGGTAGGGCCGCCCTTCTAAACAATTACCAAGTGATTTATTGCACCCTTAGAGTTAACAATTTAACTAGTGATTCGGGTAAAATAAAAAACCATTATTATTAACATAACATGGCATAACATAGCAATAATCAATCATTTCTATGTTTATATCCGCATTATAACTGCTAAAATTAACATATTGTTTAGGTTACTTCCGTATCTACATTATATTAATATTTATTAGGATTTATTCCAACCACTCGATTTGTGTTTTGGTAAACATGCAGAAGGCTGAAATCCGTATCGAAATTTTGAGGTAATTTAAAACGTTTTATTTATAAGCATTTACGAAGTAAACTGGGTAAAATTATTTAATTTATTATGTGAAGCAGAAATCCGAAAACACGCTAAACTTTATTACATTTCAATTTTATTTTGCATAAATATTTAAAAAATGGCACCACTGGCAAATAATTAAAACTTTAATTTATTCTGATAATGGTATTAAAGCTCTATGCGATTTTAACTTTAATAATGTGTTGATAAGCGTAGATGTGCTACATAATTTTGAACGCACCTATATTCTGGAAATTTTCAATTTAAAATAACGAAATCAAAAATAAAAAAGCAAAAATAACCTCATTGATTAATTGGAAGAGCTAGTTGGACTGGCGAAAAATTTGTCAATGTTGACGTAAAGGTTTTTGCGAAGTCAAAAATAGATGGCGCGTTTTAAAACTTTAGGAAAATTCGTTGTACTTGAACGTGAGCGGCTATTTTGTGAATATTCGGGGGTAATACCACGAGTGCTTAAAAATTACCGATAATTTTCAGGAAAGCTTGTTATTTATAATTTGTTGTTCTACGAACTCGTGGAATTTGTATAACAAGTTTAAATAAAAGTATCTGGTTAATTTTTATGCACGAGCGGTATTTGGGGAGAATATTTCTAGAATGGAGAAATATGGGAGTTACAATTAAATTGTTTTTTTTTGCATACATTTTTTAATTTCATTTAACATAATTAAAACTAATCGTTTTTTTAATTACTTTATCTATTTCTTCATCGTGTACATAACCAAATCGACTAATTTTGACGTTTCCTATTGACAATACAAAGAAACAGTTTCGATTGTTCTGTGTTTGTAAGCAAGTGGAAATACCACGCTGAAATTTTTTGATTTTTAACGTGTCTTATGGGAAAATTTATACATGAGTGAAATATTCCTTAAGAAACGCCTGATAGACACATCACTGGCAGGTTGTAAATCAAATCTGTTTTGGATCATCACTCTTATAAAGGAAAAAAAGTTTAAGAAATAACATTTAAATAGTAAACCATTATTTTTACATAATATAAATTGAAGAAAACACCAAGTATTATGTTTCACTGTATATTCAGAATATCTCTGACACATGTGTTTCGACCTTGCGGTCATTATCAAAGAGTTTTACAAGTAAACTAAACTAAAAATATGACAGTGCCCTATTTAAATAATTTTAAGGGTTCAGGTAGGTACGTTGTTTAAAGATCCTTCTAATGGCCTAAATTTGAATTTAATTTAATTGCTTTATCTAAGAGTGGGTTTTTTCCATAGTCTGTCTGAGTATTAGTAATGTTTTTATTTTTATGTACAGCTTTTTTAATTTCTAAAATTTCTAAATAATCGAGTTTTTTGTGCCATTATGTAGTAACTTACAATTATTTTCATTAAAATGGTGATTTGAGTTTATACAATGTTCTGCGAAGCCGGTTTTAGGTTGGTTGAATAAAATTGAAGTTTTAAGCTCTTTAAGTCTATGTTTTAAACAACGTCCTGTCTGCCCTATATAAATTGCGTTACAATCAGAACAACCTAACTCATAAACACCTGATTTATCACATAATTTGCGTTTCTCTTTATTATTTACTAAAATATTTCCCAGATTATTTTTATTAATTTCTATAATGTTGACGTCCATTTTTGTAATTGGTTAGCTACTTTTGTACTTAATCCTTTCACACGAGTTATGGAAAACCATTTGCGGTTGGTAGTGTTTTTGATATCATTATAGAAAAATTTTAAAAATTGTTTTTGTCTCTTTTTATGTATGAGTTTATCTATTATTTGTGGTTTATAGCCATTATTGATAGCTATTGTTTTTATAATAGAGTTCCTTATTGTAATTTATTTCACTTAAAGGGATATTTAAAAGTCTGTGGGTTAAGCTATGAAATATTGACATTTTTATTTTCCATGATTGGTTAGAGTCTGCAGGTATAATTGTATCGTGTTGTATGTTGGTTTCTAATAAATACTATATTCTATTTTACCTTATTTATAGTTAAATCTAAAAAATTAAGTGTTTATTATTTCTGTTCATGTGTAAATTGAATATTTTTATTGATTGAATTTAAAAGTTCTAAAAAGTTGTTTAATAATCTATCAGTGCCTGTCCAAATACAAAAAATGTCGTCAACATAACGAACCCAAAAATGTACATATTTAGTTAGGTTGTCATTAAGTGAGAAAAGGATACTTTCGAAATTTGACATAAATATTTCTGCCAAAAGAGGACTCATAGGACGTTGTTTAAAACATAGACTTAAAGAGCATAAAACTTCAATTTTATTCAACCAACCTAAAACCGGCTTCGCAGAACATTGTATAAACTCAAATCACCATTTTAATGAAAATAATTGTAAGTTACTACATAATGGCACAAAAAACAAAAAACTCGATTATTTAGAAATTTTAGAAATTAAAAAAGCTGTACATAAAAATAAAAACATTACTAATACTCAGACAGACTATGGAAAAAACCCACTCTTAGATAAAGTAATTAAATTAAATTCAAATTTAGGCCATTAGAAGAGGATCTTTAAAAACGTACCTACCTGAACCCTTAAAAATTATTTAAATAGGGCACTGTCATATTTTTAGTTTAGTTTACTTGTAAAACTCTTTGATAATGACCGCAAGGTCGAAACACATGTGTCAGAGATATTCTGAATATACAGTGAAACATAATACTTGGTGTTTTCTTCAATTTATATTATTTATAATGTTTCACCTAGTGCCAACCGCGAATTCTATAAATTACATTATTTTTACTGTGTATGGTTAGACTTTTACACAGACAATATAAAAACTGGCGAATGAAAAATCAAATTTAATTGTATTTTAAGATATAGCTTAAAGGGATTTCGACGATTTTTGGGACATAATGGTGAACACTGGAGGGGCCCTGGAGTCATAATTTACACTCCACTGACACAACTTGCCACTAAAGAATATACTTTATGCAAGCTAACATTTTTAAGATGGCTTACCTGCGTCCGGCTATTTGAAAAAATAAAAATTGCTAAAATCAGCTAATTGACGTTTGTCACCCAGTAGTGGATTTGTAGCTTTTCATTTCTTTAATTAAGTTTTTTGTGTCTTTGAGTGTAATTTCCTTTTTCAAGCAAGCAACTAGTAATTGTAAGTTAAAGGATTATTAAATTTTGTGCTGTTTTTATTTTTAAGAGTGGACTATTTACTAAAACTTTTTATATTTGATAATTTGGTTGATTTCGGGTAAGTTTAAGAAATAATTTTACCGATATTAAGGACAAATTACAAAAGTACATATTTTAAAGGGTATAGATAACAATTAATACTGTATCTCAAATTCGGAAAAGCTTTGAAATCCACCTCAGAGCTTTGATAAGTCGAAGGTATGAAAACATAACCTTAAAAAAATAATTAAAACAACTTAAAAAAAACTTTTGTTTTATAGTTGAACATACCAAAATATATGGCATTAATTATTCTTTATTTAATGTTAACTTTAAAAAAAAGTTAGCTCGTATTAATATTTCTAATCCAACAGAAAAATTGTTATCTGCACCATTCAACTCGATTACGTCAATAGTCTACAATTATATAGTACAGTAGATACAAAAAAGTACTTAACTTTTAGTTTGACAGTAGACAGTTCACACTTCAACTTTTTTTTCAAGTTTTGTAAACCACTGCTTTGTCGCATTTGTTAGCATTTATTAATTACAATAATTTACCATAATTTAACTGACTCTATGTTTCTTATAATTTTGAAAGCTAATTGTTAAAAAAGACAAACTGTAAATATTTTAGAGTACTGTAACTAAGATAAAATTATTACAAAAAACCAAAAAAATATTAAAGGATACAAAGTTTAAAAACAAGTTTAAAATATTTTTAAGAAAATAATATTATTCGACACTCTAATTTGCTGAAAAAATCTACATAATGGATCGTATTTTCCATAAAGAAATTGTATTGTTGAATCCCAGGAGTCCAAAAAACGTGTGTTCAAGCAATTATGGTAATTATATTGTAAATATGAGAAGAAACTTTCTTAAAATTTAATGTAAAAAAAGGAATAAATAAGCAAAAAACAGGGAAAATGACTGGTTTATTTCCATAGTATTAAAAATGTTAAAAACAAAATAGATTTATAGAAAGCCCATAAGTCATTCGAAAAAATTAAAATGTCCCTGTTTTAATTTTTTATAATCTGAATGACAATCAAACTCTAATAGCTTACCATTTTAAAATATATTTATTTTATCTACAACCGTTTAGTTATAAGATTTTACATAACTATTTTTGATATTTAAATTGCGTTATGAGATATATAACAAAACTAGTGGTGTTATAAATCTATAACACAACTGTTTTTTCTAATGGTGAAAACAACTACAAATTATCTAAAAATATAATAATTATTCTACTACTAATTATTATAAAATATGAATGACACTTTTTCTACAATTCTTGAAGACAATTCTCGCTGATGATGATGATGAAAGGGCCCATCCATAAATTACGTCACACGAATTTCATGATTTTTTTACTCCTCCCCTTCCCGTCCCCGTCACAACTCGTCACATTTGTGAGACCCCTCCCCCTAGTGTGACGTCACATATTTTGAAATTTTACATCTAAAAATAATTAAAACAGTAATTCCAAATTTTTTAATTATTTTCATTAAAAATATTTTTTATAGAATTAACATCAAATCAAATATTTTAAATAATTTTGATTTTTACATGTGATGTCAAAAAGCTGATGACCCCCATACATCTTGTCACACAATGTTACAATCCTCTACACCCCTTCCCGCCCTTACGGTGTGACGTAATTTATGGATGACCCCTTATAGTGAAGGTCTAACTGTAAATATTTGAGCTGTTGACCTGTTTGGCTCGCCCTCGGGCTGGCATGCTACTCACTCTTTCATTGCATTAATTTTTCATCTTTTTGCCATCACACCATGTCAAAAACTGGTTGTATTTTCTCATATTATATTTTTGGTTATGTAAAGTATCGTCACTGTCAATCAAAACATTGGTGTGTCAACTTGTTTTTTTATTTCGAAAAGCATAAAAAATGCCGAAAAAAAGATAAAATGGTATAATGAACAAACGCAGGAATAATTTTAAATTATTGGCTTTTTTCAACTGGAAAAGGAACAAGTCCGAAAGGGAACGCCCTTCAAAACTGAGAATGTAATACAGCGAGTGGCAGACTACGAAATTGAGCCCAACGACGATAGAAATATAAGGAAGAATGGGATAAATTAGAGGGGGATTACGCTTCCAATATGTCTTCCAACACCGCACCGAAAAAACCAAAATTACAACATATTTGAAAAATTTAATTCGGACAATTTATGCTATTTTTACCGAAAAAGAATATGTTACGTTGGCAACAATAAAACAAAAGTTTAGGGAGAATTTAATATTTTAAATTTTTCCATGACTCCTTAAGAAGATGGATAAAAAGTATAGGTTCCGGGGAAAAAATCTAATAATAGAAATTATTTAATGGACTTCCAGATATTGTTCATAAAAGAATACATTTTTAAGGGGGAGATATAAAAATAAAATTTGGGTTGGGAAGGTTTACTGAAGTTTCATTGACGAGACGGGGGGATCTTTAGCAAGGATCATTTCGTAGTAGCTGGCAAGATGATACCAAGCACTCGTTCAAAAAAAAACAGTGAAGGTAAAATGTTTTTTTTTTTTTTTTAAGTAAAAACTGGTGCCTTGAAAAAATCTTCAAAATTTGTCTGTTACATATTTTTATCAGCTTATAAAGACAAAAAAAATTAAAAAAAGTAGGTCAATGGGATAGTTTGGGAGCTATGATCCCTTCAAAGACTCCTGGATCTCTAAAAAACGCAGCGAAGCAAAAAAAATTTATGAAAAGTTTTATTTTCAACCATCCCCCCGAGCCCTCCCCTGACGAGTCCTGGGAGTTTACGTTTGCAGGGCTTAATATTTTTAGTTAAATTAGGTGGGTTAGGCTAGGTTGATTAGGTTTTTGTTAGGTTAGACTTGTTTTTTTGGGTTAAAAAAAAAGCGTTTGAAGTAAAAAAAGCAAACGGCTAGAATCGTCAGGCGATGGGACTCTGGCGGATGGTTGGGGGGTTTCGCGAATATATAACATAGGAATCAAAAAATTAAAATTTTACGTATTTAAGGATTATTACAGATTTTGAAGCTCATAATATTGTTCGCAGTGAATTTCTGGGAGACATTCTCACGTGGCGTACCTCCATTTCTCCAAACAATCCAAATATTTTTTTTTTTTTTTAAAAAATTTAAGGTTGGGCTTTATGGGGAATTTGATTAAAAACTATGTTTTCTGGACTTTTTCTATTTCGATGTTTAAGAAAAATTAATTACATTTTTTAAAGTCAACGCTATTGTGGTCCACGCCGGAACCAAAGATGGCTTATCAAGGGCGCGGATCTAATATTTAAAGTGGATCGCCCATTTTTCAGCAATAATGATTTCAAAGGCACGAACTGCGGCAACTTCTACCTCTAAAGGAAGACTTTTGAAATTGCTCATTATTTTTAAAAAGTACTCGCATTTACTTGACAGAATTTTAAAAAATGTGGCATACATATGTCATAGTTAAAGGTGTTAAAATTGGGCAACTAATAAACGAAAATTAAAACAGTATTTTTAATTTTTCGATTGTAGATAAAATGGTATACATCCCACGTGCGTTTAATCATGACTACAACACTCATGTGATTAGAACGAAAATGTCTACGACCTCGTAATTTTAATCTTTTACACCCGTTTTTGTTATCATGATCATAAACGCACTTGTATTGTAAATAAATATTAACACTATAAGGCATTCAGGCTTTTATCTTTCCACGAAGGCTAAGAGCATTATTATTGAAGTACTGCGGGTGTTAAGTAAGAGGTAGTTTATTGACCTGAGACTTAAAGATTTGTATATTTGGGGGAGAAGGGAAGCAAGCAGAAGGTTTCACAGCCTAGACTCTCTAGCAATGAAGGTCCTTTGTGTTATTCTGTTTTTAAACCCCAGGTTTAAGGAAAAAACACCTATAAAAAATTTTATATAAAAAGGCCGATTGTAATTATGTGCTTAGGATACTGTACAAAAAATTTATCAGACGAATCTTTGATTAATTTTAAGACAAAAGTTTATGTAAACATGGGTCCGCAAATCCTTTATTCTCAAGATACAGGGTATTAAACTTTAATAAAATATTTTTTTGTGAACATCCTAAATATCCTTTACCCAATTTGGTTGTAATTTGGCGGTGTTATTTATAGAATTAAGGGACTAATTTAGCCCTAACTTGATTGATTTATTAAGTCCAGTGGTGTCTCGAGCGGCACCTGAACATAAATTATAAAAAAATATACTTCTCTGCCTTCTGTCCAATTTTTATATTAACTGTGGACTAAGCATATAAAAAAACAACTTTCCTGTTTTACGATTTTTTTTCGCATACTGCTTAGTTTTCAAGAAAAAAAATTAAATCCACTTAAGAGCATATCCCTGGACCACACAAGAAACAAGTGGAACAGTTTCTTTTAAAAATATTTTGTTATAAAAAATTATGTAACAACAGCAAATACTAAATTTAATAATATTGACATCTAAACAAACGACATAACTAAATTAAGTGGTGAAAATTTTCAAAAAGAAACGAAAAAAAAAGTGAGGGACTAAAGCTAAGATGTATTTTTATTTATTTAACCCAAAGAAAATATAAAAATTGCGCAGAAATCTGTAAAATACTTTTTTTTTCAGAAATATTTCGTCCAATATTTTTTTAAATAGTTCTTCCTTCTCCCCCCTCTCGGCATACTAAGGCACTGGACGCCACTGGTAAAGGACTTGGAACTTCCCCTGCTATTAAAAGTATCTGCGAGGGAAGTTAAAAGGGACAAAGTTTGCCAAGATACCTTAATATATTTATAATAAGAATTATTAATTCTACGGTGTCTAACGCATTTCCAATCCGTGGTTTTCTTAGTCAGATACATCTTAATTCCTTTGATACAAAACTTTGATGGGTGGCGAATGAAAAAGGGAAAACTGGAAAACAAATTACTTTACAGATTCTAAAGAGAGGCTTAAATAATTCATTTTAATTCACTTAATAAATTAACAAATAACCATTTAAATTATTTTTCCCTCAAAGAGAACAGTATTAAAACAAGATATTATATATATATATATATATATATATATATATATATATATATATATATATATATATATATATATATATATATATATATATATATATATATATATATATATATATATATTTTAATATACATATATATATATATATATACATATTTAACTACCAAGTCTTAATTAATCTTGGGAGTTTTCGGTTGCACATTTATTAAATTGGAAAAAAGAAAAGTTATTTTAAGCTTTCTGAATGTTTAATTCAACTTTCTAGGCAAAAAAAAGTACAAGATTTTATAAAGAATCCTTAAATTGTACCTATTTGAAGTAATAAAGTTCAATCAACATCCTGTATAAATTTTCGACATAATGTGGACAAAACATTATTTAAAATTCTTTAACATGCTTATAACAATTAAAATAGTTATTTGACACTGAGAATTTAACTGAAAATTATTTTGTGATGTAAACTTTTTCCAACGCTTTTTTTTAAAAAATAGAACCCAAAACCCCAAGAAATTAAATTGAAAATATAATGTTAATGGGTTCAAAAAAATAAACAAAAAAAAAAATATTAATATTTTTAATAAATTTTTAATATATAATATAATTATAATTAAAAAATATATATATTATTCCCAAAATATTCATTCCTTTGGGAAACTAATAGAAAATCAAAAATATTTTGACTATTCCATAAATTTTTTTTTGACCCTCCCCTACAAGATAAGGTATAAGGATCCCCTAGAAATCTTTTTTTTAAAACTTTTTAAATTAGGGGTAATTTAAGTTTTTAATAGATGGGTTTCTGATGTATTCTTAAAATGACCCAAAAAATATTTTGGTTTTTAATTTCCAGGGACACTAGCCTGACACAAAAATAGACTTTTTTAATACCCTGTATTAAGTAAAGGTCGAAATATTATTTTGGTAGTTTAACCTTTAAACAAAAAAAAGTTCTTATTGTCCATAAAATAAATTTTAAAAGAAAAAAAATATCATGCTGGTATTTTTTCATTATAAGAGGGTGTTTTTTAATTTTTACGTCCATATTTGGAAAAAATTCTTGGGTCCATTTTAAAAAAAAGTATTATTTTTTTTATCTAAAGGATAACTTTTTAACATACGTTTAATAATTTTCTTCTTAAAATGGACCCAAGTTTTTTCTAAATATTGACTTGCAATTAGAACCCCCGAAATTTAAAAAATTACCAATATGATATTTTATTTCTCGTAAACAGTTGATTTTATCGATGTCAAAAAGAATCCCCTAGATTAAGGTAAAAGCTATCCAAAAATAATATTGTCAAAGCCATACAGGGTAAAATTGCTATTGAACGTGGGGAAAAATAAATAACCCAAATTTTTTTGGGTTTTTTAAAAATATTTATCTAGAAACCCATCTTTTAAAAAAAAAAGTATTCAAGAGTTTAAACAAAAACGATTTCCAGGCATCCGTTATGCCCTGTATCTCCGGGGGGGTGGGTCATAGGAAAAAGTTTGTGGAACTTGTCATAATATTTTTAGGTTTTCTATTAGATTCCGAGTGCCACATATTCTGGGACACCCTGTTACAGGGTGTCCCACTAAGGGCGAGTACGTTATTACGGAAACCATAGGCCCTAGAGCCTCGAGGAAAAAAATTAACTACTAAATCTGCCAAGGAAATTAAACGAAAATATTTTAAAGCTTCTAGAATGGCCGCTAGATGTCGTAACTGCTAAGACAAAACAAAAAAAATGAATTTTCTTAAAAATTGTTTCATTAAGGTACTATTTTGAGAACGGTAATAAAAAGTTCATCCAATTCTGCGTCAGTTTGCTTTTAAAGATTTTTCGTATCTCTGATAATAAGGGTGGGGGGAGCTGGTAAATAAATTATTTTTAAAATTGCTTTAACTTCCGTACCCATTATCCAAATTTACTCAACTTAAGTTCGTTTGACAGAGAATCTTAAGCTTATTAAAAAAATTATTTTAGTGATGGCCGCTAGTTCTTATCTTTTTTTTCCAGAGGGCGCTGTTCGTAAAAGTTTCAGTTTTTTCAAATTTTCTTAAAAAAATTAAATGGTACGGCATACTTTTTTTACGGCAGTTTTAAGGAGTCTAAAAATGGCTAAATTTTGGCGAAATCCGCGTTCTGATATCTTTATTCGTTTTCGAGTTATTTTCAAATAACCTATTTTTTCTTCAAAAATTAATGTTAGCCATTAAACAAATGCTTTTTTCTGCGTAAAGTCTTAGCTAAGTAGGCCTTGAAAACAATAAAATACTTTTATTTTTATTTAAAACTTACCGCATTTAAAAGCAAACGTGCTAACAGCAAGATAAAATAAGAACACTATTAGAACACTAACACTATTAAACAGAAATGATGATAAAACACAGTATTGTTTAAAAAGAGAATAAAAACCAAATGTCTTTACAAATGTTCAAAATGCTTTCCATTATTTTCAATGCAACGATTTAGCCTAGGGTGGGTGCTTAATACGGCTGCTTCAATTTCAGGTCTTGGAATTTAAGCAATAGCATTTTGAATCCTTTTAATCATATTTTCTGGGGTAGTAGGAAGTGTCTGAAAAACAATGTCTTTTACTCTTCCCCATAAATAAAAATCGAGCACAGTAAGGTCTGGGGATCTAGCTGGCCATGGAAACAAACTTTCACACGGTTTGTGTGATTCTGGTCTAAAAAGTAACGAACTCTCTGAGAAAAGTGTGCCGGACATCCATCAGGTTGAAACCACATGTTTGTTCTTGTTTGTAGAGGAACGTTTTCTAAAAGAGCCGGTAAGACGTTTGTTAAAAAGTTTAAATAAATCTCTCCGTTTAAAAAACCATCAAAAATAAACGGTCTAATAATTTGATCACCCAAAATGCCACACCACACATTCACACTCCATCGATTTTGATGATCTACTTCACACATCCAGTAACGATTATCTACCGATCAATAATGCATATTATGCAAATTGACACCTCCAGTGCTCGTGAACGTAATTTCGTTAGTCCATAGTATGCGGGACAAAAAATGGGGATCTTCGTCGACCATAGTTCTTAACCAGTAACAGTGGTCTAATCTTCTGTCAAAATCAGTTCCCGAAAGAGCCTGATGCAATACAATATGATATGGTGTAGTTTATGGTCTATTAAAATTCGATGCACCGACGTTTTACTAATTCCTAAATCCAAAGCTATTATTCTGGTGCTTACATGTGGATTGATCTGAACATATGCAAGTACATTGATAATATTGTCTTCATTTCTAATTCGCCGATATCTTCTAGGCGCTGGAATAGGATGCACCCGTCCTGTTTCGCGCAAACATCTAGACAAACGGGTAAATACTTTTCTTCCAAAATGCCTTCTTTCGGGATAGTTAGCAGCATATTTTCGTTCGGCTAAACAAGCATTTTCAAAACTCTGGAAATAAACGGCTAACATGTCATAGGCTTCCGCAGTGGAATAAGACATTTTTATTAATTCAGTTAATTAACAATTAAAAAAGAAAATTACAAATCTGGACAAATCATAAACTAGTTGTAGAAATTGTTAAATAATCAATGGGTTATGATAAATTAAATGTCAAACTATTCTAATAGCATGCAAAGCTATGCTAGATTGACGAAATTTTGTTTCCATGGCAATCTGGATCAAAGTAAGGAATGGTTTTTGCTAAATGAAGTATTAATTTTATTTCTTTATGTTTAGAATAAAAATACAAATTTAAAGAAAAATAAAAGTATTTTATTGTTTTCAAGGCCTACTTAACTAAGACTTTACGCAGAAAAAAGCATTTGTTTAATAGCTAACATTAATTTTTGAAGAAAAAATAGGTTATTTGTAAATAACTCGAAAACGAATAAAGATATCAGAACGCGGATTTCGACAAAATTTAGCCATTTTTATACTCTTTTAAACTGACGTAAAAATAGTATGCCGTACCATTTAATTTTTTTAAGAAAATTTGAAAAAACTGAAACTTTTACTAACAGCGCCCTCTGGAAAGAGCGGCCATCACTAAAGTAATTTTTTTAAGAAGCTTAAAATTATCTGTCAAACGAACTCAAGTTAAGTAAATTTGGATAATGGGTACGGAAGTTAAAGCAATTTTAAAAATAATTTATTTACTAGCTCCCCCCACCCTTATTATCAGAGATACGAAAAAAATCTTAAAAGCAAACTGACGCAGAATTGGATGAACTTTTTATTACCGTTCTCAAAATAGTACCTTAATAAAACAATTTTTAAGAAAATTCAATTTTTTTGTTTTGTCTTAGCAGTTACGACATCTAGCGGCCATTCTAGAAGCTTTCAAATATTTTCGTTTAATTTCCTTTGGCCGATTTAGTGGTTAATTTTTTTTCCTCAAGGCTCTAGGGCCTATGGTTTCCGTAATAACGTACCTCGCCACCCTTAGTGGGACACCCTGTATATATTTATATGTGTGTAAAAATATTACTTTTGTTTTGTGAATTTCCACTTTTTAGGTAAATTCCAATTTTTATTATAAACATCTCTGAAAATGGTGATTGGAAAATGGTTAAATGACCAAAGTTTTAGTGGATTTTGTAGGCAATTTACAAACGTTAGTGGCATACTTTTAACTTTGGTTTTCAAAATATTTTAAAAGGTGGCATATCTTATAAAGCTATGTTACTCTTAGTTAGTGATGAGCGAGACCGGTCTTGGTCTTGCGGTCTTGGTCTTGGTCTTGCAGCAAGACCAAGACCAAGAACAAGACCGCCCTTTTACTTGCAAGACCAAGACCAAGACCTAGGTGTGCAAGACTACGCAAGACCAAGACCGACCTGCAAGAATCTTTCACTTTCGCGAATTTTTTTTTGATATTATAATATTTAATTTAAATATTCAATATACAGAGGTATTTTATACAGACATGACCAAAAATGTGTCAAGAACTGCCAAAAGAGACGATTATTTAATTAGTAAGAGTTTCTTTAATAAAATAATAATTAAAGTAATCACTTTGTTCTTTGAGTTCTGTAGTTCTTTAACAATGATAACAAGTAAATTTAATAACACGTTTTAAAAATAATGAGATGGTGACCCAATGGTCCGACATAGCTTGACATTTCCAAAATCGTTTACGACAGAGAAAAACTAAGGGTACAAAAGTTATAGAAGCTAAAAATTACTTTCAAATTTCTAATGTTTTTTTAAATTAGTTATCTAGTGATGCCACTTACAGGGTGGATTAAAAATCTCCAAAATCTAGAAATACATTATTTTTGATCCACACTGAAAGAAGTAGCACTACTAGATTACTTCTTAAAATCAAGATATAAATGTGAAAGTAATGGATTATTGAAAAATATATTTGTCATGTGATAGAAATATACTTTTTTTTTAATGGATTGTACGAATCACTTTCGGTTTAGACCAGGGGTCTCCAAACTACGGCCCGAGGGCCACATCCGGCCCGCGGACCGATTTTGTCCGGCCCGCGGAGAGCTAGCATACTTGAAAACTCCTTTTAGAGAACAAGTAATTTTTATAGCAAATTAAATTTAGTTTACTGAAGTATTCTAATTTTATGTTGAATAATTATTAATATGACATCTACATTGATATGGTCATGGGCTAACTCCGCTAACTCATAACATTCTTGTAGGCTTATTGTTATTGTTTTTGTGATAAGTTGGATAAAGAAACACAGAATTGTAATGAGTAAAGACATATATAATATGCAGAAAATTTAACTTCAATATATAATAACTAACAAATTATTGAAATGAATCCAACTAACATTTCATACATTTTAAATAATCACATAACTTACAACAAACATAATGACATATGAAATACTAATGAGATTTATGTAATTGAGATTTTCCACTGACAATAGTTTGTAGTTGTGGACTAATTTTACTTGTACCAATTATTAAAAGAGATTTAAGATGCTCATCAGTTAATTTCGATCTGTAAACATTTTTTGTGTACTTCATTTTGGAGAAGGTTTTCTCACACAAATAAGTAGTACCAAAAACAGAAAACAGACCACGAGCAAATTTATGCAAATTATCAAATTGTGTCAGTGGAAGACTCTTATAAAATTCCAACAAAGATGAGTTTTGATATTTGTTCTTAATTATATCACTGCATTGTAGATCAATCATTTCCATTTGAAGTTCCGGGGCTAGGGTTTCAATGTCAGTATCAAAAGGATTCTGAAAAATCTTAATTTGATTCGCAATGGCATCAAAGTCCGAGAAAAGAGTATCAAAATTTATCTTCAAAGCACTCAAAGTTTCGATTGCAAAATCGATAGGAAACTCAGTCTCAGTAGTGTGGCTGAATATTTCACATGTTTTAAAATGTGAAAAACATTTACTTCGTAGTTGTGATTGAAACAGTCTCAATTTCTTCCGGAATGATTTGATATTAGTGTATAAATCAGGAAGATGCTGGTTTTCTCCTTGCAATCCCAAATTCAGTTCGTTCACATGTTTTGTCAAATCAACATAGAATGCTAACTTCCACAGCCATGCGTTGTTTTGTAATTCAGTAAGAGGGCGATGCTTTTCATTCAAAAAATTTCGATCACTGCTCGAAGTTCAAAAAGCGCTGAAGGGCTTACCCACAACTAAGCCAGCGTACGGCAGTATGATAAGGTAAGTCAGTTTCTCCAATCTCTTCAAATTGTCGGAATTGTCGGTGATTCAGCCCAAAAGATCTGATAAAATTAACAGTTGATATGACTGGTTTTAGAACGTCAGACATATCCAAACATTTTCCGCACAAAGACTGTTGATGAATGATACAATGTAAGACTAATGGTTTTGAACCACCGTCATTTTCTACAGCCTTTGACACAAGAGCGACCACTCCTTTATCTTTCCCACTCATGTTTTTGCCTCCGTCAGTTGTAATACATTTCAAGTTTTTCCATCGAAGGTTCTTTTGATTAATGGCCATTTCAACTCCTTTAAAAATATCTGTACCAGTAGTTGTCATGAAGACTATACATATCAAGAAGTTCTTCGTGCACTTCATAGTTTTTATCTATCCTCGAATATAAATCAACACCTGAGCAGTATCTGACACATCCGTTGACTTATCCAAGGCCAAAGGAAACCACTCAAAATGTCCATTTTTGTCGAACAGTTGAGAGGATATATTTTCAGCGATGTTTTCTACCCTTCGAGCCACAGTGTTTGCTGACATACTGACAGTTTTTAATAAATTTACCTTTTCAGGGACATTTCTTCGGCTACTGCAATTATGCATTCTTTGATCATTTCTCCATCGGTGAATGGTTTTCCACGTTTTGCAATTTCAAGAGCCACACGAAAGCTGGCACGAGTTGCAGCCTCTGGTTCAGTTTTGAGTTTTGTAAATGAAGATTGCTGCGATTTCAATCCGCGCTGCATAGCTTCGAATTTTTCTGTCCGCAAACTTCCGTATATTTTAAGTAATTTTGAAAATGTTTTGTTTCATAATGACGTTTAATGTTATATTCTTTGAGAACGGCTATGCTTTCATGAAATCAAACATAGCGTCTTGTTACTGGACTCAATTACGAAATACTGAATGTTCCACTGATCTTTGAATTTTCTGCATTCACTATCAATTTTTCGCTTCTTTTCCATACTACTAATTCACACACAAAAGCAACAATTCAAATCAAAATACTGTTATAAAGATGTCTTAAACTTAAACCCCACAAACACTTTTTAAAGGAGGTATGCAATATTTTATTTAACAACAGTGTCATAGGAACTGACTTGTGGTTGCGCCACTAGCCTTCTTATATATTCCAATTACTGCCATCTAGAAGTGAGTGGAAACACCAGAACTTTCTCGAACCAACGAGATTATTATGTACATGCTATTAGCGCCATCTGTTAGCGATAGAAGGTACTACCTATTTCCGCTTGTGTCCACCAGATGTCGTGTCACGTTACTCCTCATGGCTCGTACTCTACGACTAATCTAGAAATTACAGATAATGACAGGAAAATTAATAATATGCAGTGTTGCCCGTTTTGCGGACTTTAGTCCGATTTGCAGCTTCTTTAAACGTTGTGTACTTTTTCGGACTTTTTTTCATCAGTGGACTTTTTCACTTCTTACCACCGGCAACAATGATAAGATGGTTTTGGCCCTCGGAACTTACTGGAGTAATCAGTATGGCCCTAAGGCTGGAAAGTTTGGAGACCCCTGGTTTAGACGTTAAAGTCAAAACCGAAAATGATATTTAAAAACCATCTACGTCGACATTGTTCCTTTTTAACAACAATTTTCAGCATAATATACAGGGTGGCGATTTTTTCTAAATTGATTTTTTGCCATAATTTTTTTAGGGGAAAAGCTAAGAAAATTCTGAAATAGAAAATAATTTTAGATTTTATGCCCTTTTTGTCTATAATTTTTGTATGTTTAGTTTTTCACTATCATGGACGATTTCGGAGATATAGAGCTTTGTCACACTATTGAGTCCCCTTGTATCTGCAGATAGTTTATAAAGTATTTCTACAAACTTTGTACGGCAAAAGTTTAACTAATTTGATGATAAAGCGTTCATATCAACTAAAAAGTTTTTTAAATAACTTTTTTTTTAATCAGAAACCAATGTTTACATCAGAATTATTTTCATGGAAATTTCACATCTGGTTGAAATTAAAAGATTTTCTGCTTACACACTACACAGTTTTGTATTTGTTTTAATTTAATATGCTTCTTCAAAGAAAATTTATATAATTCTTATCCCCAAATGTTTCTATATGCCACTAAATGTATAAAAGAAGGTTGTGTCTTAATTTAACCAAAAATAGAGCTCCATACAGTGGTGGATTTGCGCAAAGGCTGAGTAGGATGAAGCCTAGGGCAGCAAATATTATGGGCGGCAAATGTACGATTAATTTTTAAAAAAATGTAATGGTAAATTAATAAAAAAATATATATATTTAGCGAATAGATAAAAAAATCCTAAAATTTGTTTGTTTTAAAGAATTGATATTTAATTTTTTGTATGTTTTACTTTGGTTAAATTTGTTTAATACATTTTTATAAAAATTGCTAATGTAGTTTACATTCTTTTATTGCTAAATTTTGCGTTTTGATATCCAAAAAATATTGACATATTAGGGCGGCAAAAATATACTTATTAGCCTATGGGCGGAAAAAAGTTAAATCCGGCCCTGGCGCTATAAATAAATAAACCCCTTGGTTTAAAATATGCTTTTTAATCAAATAATTCAAATGTACGTTTAAGATTAAAATTGGTATATTTTAAAATTTTAAAGCAAAATAAGTCTCCATCTTTATTTATATTTAAGTATTAAAAAGATATATTTTATTCAAGATTGCTGAGTTTAAATTATTACTATCAAAAAAGCAAGACCAGCAAGACTTTTGCAGCAAGACCAAGACCAAGACCAAAGACTTCTTTGAGCTTGCAAGACCAAGACCAGACAGACCCTATTGCTTTTGCTCATCACTACTCTTGGTTCCTATTTTTTAAAAAACTTTTTTTATTTAGATGGCATTAAGATTTTTAATTGCGGCATTCAGTTTTCTAAGCATCATCTCTCAGATTTTCCTATGAACTATTGAATTTCACATTTGAAAAATGTAGGCCTTGTTTTTTCATGCCTACTTTATTTCGTTTTGTTGGTTAATTTAGGGTATTTATTTTATAAAGATATTATTTTATAGTTTTATTTTTTTGGGTAGGTTAAATTTTTTAAATTACCTTTTTATTTCGGGTTATTCTGGTTTTAAAATTAAATCAACTTTTGTAGAATTAATTAGTTTTTCTTAAAAAAAATTGTTATACCTTAACGAAAATGGATGATATGGTTTATTAAAAAATTTAAATATTAGGCCAGACCGTTACACCTATACGTATTAGTCCACATAGCAAAAGCTACCGATCCAATTTTAATAAAATCTTTTGGGTTTCCTTAGTTGAAGTAAATGTAAACCAATAAATAAAGAATGGTCACAATCCGATAATTAGTTTTAAAGAAATACGTGGACAAATGTACAAACGTTTACGCGTACAAACGTACGAACATACGAAAGAACATACGAACGTGCGAATGTACGAACGTGGAATGTAGGAACGTACGTGCGTACGAACGTATGAACCTACGAACATACAAATGTACGAATGTACGAACGTACGAACGTAAAAACGTACAAACCTAGAAACATACAAACATACATACATACACCAATAAAATTTTTAATATGAAAGCCCCAATGAATTATCATATGTGAATATCTTGATATTCTAAGAATATTACATATACAGTGTGTCCAAAAAGTAATGGGACACAAAGAACAGCTTCTTAGGTCGAAATAATGCAATTAACGTAAACTTGCCTTATCCCACAGTTAATAATAACAAAGATTCAGGGTGTCCAACTTAACTAAATGACATAGGACACAAAATTGAGGATCTGAGAGATAAGGCGAGAAATATAAATTTGTTTATGGTTTTGATGTTGCTAGTAGAGGGCGCCAGCTACGGCCTACCCCATTTGTTTAAGATGGCATAACTTTAAGCTTAGTATGTTGACCTGCTTATTAAAAAATGAGTTACTGTAATCTCCTTTGCATCAAAAATGTATACATTTGGGTCTCTAGGAGCAAATGTTTTCGAAATAAATGCACTTTAAAGAGGACCCCGCATTTTTCCTATGGAAAATGGGTTTCGACGCTGATCAAAAGTCTCCACCAGCACCAAACCCGAAAACCCCTTCTAACAAACCCCAAAATCACCCTTATAGGTCCCCAAATCGCCAGTGAACTTTAAGGATCATTTTGGGTTAGAATTTGGGTTTTGTGCAAAACTTTTAATTAGTGGAACTTAAAGTTTGAAAACAATTGGCCACCATTTTCCATAAGAATGAGGGTCCTTAAAATCGTTTTCGAAACGTTGCTCTAGAATTTAAATAAAGTATATTTACGAGGATTTATAAGTTATTTTTAATAAACAGATAATATATTAAGCTAAAAAGTATCATTAAAGGTATCGGCAGCACTACAACATCAAAACAGGCATAAATTTCTCGTCTTAAACAACAAGTTCGACACCCTGTATCTTAGTAATTTTCAACTTTGAGATAAGGCAAGTTTACGTAAATTGCATTTTTTCGACCTAAGGAACCTGCTGTTGCTCTATGTCCAATTACTTTTGGGACATCCTGTATACGTGTCGAGTTGATAACCTCCTTTTTTGGAAGTCGGTTAAAATCAAATTAAAATATATTAAGTATATTACAAGCTAAATTCACGTTAACATTTTTTTTTATTTATCATATCATATGACAAGTAAATGGTTGTCTTATATCAGCGTAAACGGCTTGAAATAACGTACACCACTTTACTTAGACGACAACATTTGACAATCTCGACAGCTAAGCAGATGCCTTTAAAACTGAAGTGATGTAATTAGGAGACACTCTCCTCGTGTCTATAACTAACAGTAATCTCTAACGAAAACAACCAAGCCCTGCTCTATGTAATAATGGTTTTTCAGTTATCAAAGCACCGTTCCATGTTTCTCCTAGTATGTTTCTGATGGAATGATAATATAATATGTACAAAATTAATAATAATTAAAAGGTAATTTGTACTAAAGTAATTAATTTGCTGACTATGGTAAAAAAGGGTATAAGGAACTTCAACGTTAAAGGGGTTTTATTGTCTTATGTGTTTAATTGACCTTAAAATATTAAAATGCCGCAGAGCGCTACCATTTAAAGGGAGAAATACCTGTAAAAATTAAAAATTTGCTCATAAATCGTTAGTATAATCCTTTAAGAATACGTCACCAAATTTTTAGAAAATAATTTTAAGTATTATATATATATATATATATATATATATATATATATATATATATATATATATATATATATATATAATATATATAATATTTAAAAGATCTTAAACAATAGAATGCACAACATATTAGATGCTGTACAACCACGAGAACAACGCTTAGGGAAATCGTCAGCCGAACCAAATGATATGAACTACCACTAGCTCTAGCGTTCATAGATTTCGAGAAAGCCTTTAACTAGATATATCCCAAAGCCTTAACAAATCAGGGGATCATAAAACCTTATATTAAAACTCTGGCGTATATATATGAAGAAGCTAAAGCCAGAGCTGTGATATACAAGGAACAAACTCCTAAATTCCCCACTAACAAAGGAGTACGACAAGGAGACGCATTATCTCCAAAGCTATTTACAGCAACACTCTAGGAAGTTTTCCGCAAACTGAACTGGACCACCAAAGGTCTGCATATAGATGGAGAATACCTTAGCCATCTAATATTCGCAGACGACATAGTTCTAATTGCCTACACTCCTGCAGAACTACAACAACAAATAAATGAACTGAATGCAGCTAGTAACGAAGTAGATCTCAAAATGAATCTAGCAAAAACTAAAATAATATACAACGAACTGGTAGACGAGCAAGAAATTCTAATAAATGACACAAATCTGGAAATAGTAGAAGAATACCTGAGCCACCTAATACATGAATCAGGATCCCTCCTACCAGAAATCAACCGAAGAATCAAGTTAGCATGGGGTAAATATGGAAGAAATTCAGTTATATTTAAATCCAGAATGCCACTCCTACTAAAAAAGAAAGCATTTGACCAGTGTATACTACCAATTATGATCTATGCATGTGAGACCTGGACCCTTAAATCAGATATTACAAGAAAACTCCAGGTAGCACAACGATCAATGAAACGCAACATGCTGGGAATAACGAAGAGATACTGCAAACGAACAGAGTGGATACGACAAAGAACTCAGGTGATAGATGTGATCCACAGAATCAAATCTCATAAATGGCAGTGGGCAGGACACCTGGCAAGAAGAACAGATAGTAAATGGACCACTAAAATTACAACATGATACCCACGGCGCATTAAGAGACCTAGAAGAAGACCACACCTGAGATGGGACCATGATATTAGAAAACTCGCAGGAACAAATTGGACCCGTATAGCCCACAATAGAGAACAATGGGTCCAGCTGAGAGACAGGTTTATGAATATGATATATATATATATATATATATATATATATATATATATATATATATATATATATATATATATATATATATATATATATTATATATATAAAATATATATATATATATTATATAGTTTGAAGAGCCATTTAAATCTTTTCTTACTTTTATGTAGATTAGTTTTAAAGACTTGGTGAGCCTTTGTCAGTCGTGTCTTGGCTTACAGCGGATGTGACCATCCCCAACAAAGGGTAAACATGTAGCCGACTTAGCACACCCGAGGTTTCCATCCTTTTGGAAACCCCGTAATTTTAATGCGATTAGAAAAAAGCATACCTCTAACTACGTAATTATTTTTTTTAATTGAGAGCCATATGCCCAAGAAACTATTTTCGTTATTGAATTATATAACAAGGCTCAAGAACCTCTACCATTATATAAAATTTTTATATATATATATATATATATATATATATATATATATATATATATATATATATATATATATATATATATATATATATATATATATATATATATATATTTAAAATTTTTTATATATAAAAAAAAAAAAAAAAAGGTTTTAGTTGTCATGGCATTCTCGATGTTTATTTGATAAATAAGTCAACACCAATTTTTTAACTTTTTTATGCTATTTTTGATGGGCTTATAACTTATAATAATAATACCATTGCATTTAAATTTTTCGAAAAAATTGATAAAATTTATAACTTTGACACAAATCAGTATCTTGTGATAAAACAAAAAAATAAATTAATTATTTCAATATTTTACCTTAAGCCCTAATAAAAGCTCTTTTAAACAAGATCTAGTTTATTAAAATCGGTAGCGCCGAAAAGAAGTTTTTTAATTTTTTAAAACGTACATACGCCCCTCCCTATATTTGATAGATTGGGGAAAAATTCTTTGTGTTTATTAATGTTATAATGTAATACTTGGAAATAATGAAATTAATTTTGGACCGAATTTTTCTCTTGGTTTTGCTTCGATTTTTTTTTTTGACATTTAGAAGTTCATATAGAAAATAATATCATTAAAAAATATAAAATATAATATATATATATATATATATATATATATATATATATATATATATATATATATATATATGTATTTTCATACCTTTTTAAAAGCTTTTTCTTAAAACCATATTTTTTAAATTGGCGTACAAGATAATTTAAAATATATTTATCATCTTCTAAATTTTTTTTTAAAGATATTATTTTTATATAATTAAAAGTAAAATTAAAAAAATATCGAAGCAAAACCGTAAAAAATTGGTCCAAAATTAATTTCATTTTTTCCAAGTATTACATTATAACATTAATAAACACAAAGAATTTTTCCCCAATCTATCAAATATAAGGAGGAGGGGCGTATGAACGTTTTAAAAAATTAAAAACTTCTTTTCGGCGCTACCGATTTTAATAAATGGATCTTGTTTAAAAGAGCTTTTTTATTAAAAACTAGGTAAAATATTGAAATAATTAATTATTTTTTGTTTTATCACAAGATACTGATTTGTGTCAAAGTTATAAATTTTATCAATTTTTTCGAAAAATTTAAATGCAATGGTATTATTATTATAAGTTATAAGCCCATCAAAAATAGCATAAAAAAGTTAAGAAATTGGTGAAAACCGCATTTTAATATCTTAATTAGTTCTTGACTTATTGCCAAAAAAACTGCATTACTCATATTCCTTCCTATTTTAATTTATCAAATAAACAACGCAGCGTTTTTATCGAGAATGCCATGACAACTTAAACCTTTTGTTTTTCTACGAATATCATATAATATCCTTATTATTATTTGTTTATCAATAATTTAATAACAGCATTCATTATTACACGGCTCGTGGATAATAACAGCTGATTATTATCTACGGGCTTTGGCTAATTGTTTCTTCATTGTGCTGGAATAGGTTGCACATTTTTAGGTTCTCTTAAAAGGGTTACCAAAGGTCTAAACACTTTTTTTTTATTAAAATGCCGTCTTTTGGGATATCTTATGTTTATGGCATATTATTGTCTGGCAGCAATAGAGCATTTTCAAAATTTTTAAAATAAACCACGAGCATATCGTACGCCTCGGTGGTAGAAAAAGACATAATTTAAAATTACTGAAAAATGATTAACAATACTATTACTTATAATAATTACGATAACCGATAAAAAAAAAATTTGAAATTATCAGGTTTGACAAACAA
>JAHBCN010012931.1:0-25617 GCA_019359885.1 Listronotus oregonensis
TGAATCCTTGGAATGTTAGCGTAATGGGGTTAGCCCATCTTGTTAAAAATAGAAAATTTGATTTTTTCTTCAATTGGGGTAAAAAAATTTAATATCAACGTGTCCAAGGGGTTTCATTTGGGTTTCAAAAAAAAAAACCCCAATTTTTTGCTTTGAATACCACCCAGATGTGACTTTTGGCGAATCTCTAACGTTTTCGTTATATTGTCGAGGATTTTCTGTTGCCCAAAACCTGCAGTTATGCTTTTTCTTTTCCATTGAGGTTGTGGCTTCGTCTGAATTATTAGTCTACCAAAAAAAATGTATTTTTCCTTATAAATTTTAAATTTTTTGGGAAAATTCCCCCTTTTTTGGAAAATCAGTTTTTTTTTGTAACATTTGAATTTTGTAGGTTTTTAATTTAAGTTTTTTTTCATAATTTCTTGTACGTTTTTTGGGAATATGGACTGAACTTGAGTTTTTTCGTTAAATTTGGATCTTCCTGAGTTATCTCCAGAATTTGTAACTTTTATTTACAAATTTTATTGTTTATAATTTTTTTTAGGGCAAAGATCCTGTCTAATTTTCTGTCCAGTTTTTAAATTAATTTTTTGGGGTGGAGCTTTTTAAACTTTTTTTCAAAATTTTCGCGGGGTTTTTTTTTACTGTTTTGGGTTTGGGGCCAAAAATAACACTTTTTTTTTTCCCTTAACGAGAACATTTTCCCCTTTTCCTAATTAAAATAACTTGTCAAAAATGACCAAAATGGCTGACAATGGGGTTTTTGTTTTATGGAAACGAGATAACTTTGTTTAGGGGACTTTTAAAAAAATTTTTTAAAATAATATTCCATTCGACATCAGTCAATTTTTAGGTCAATAAAGGTTTTTTTTTTAAAAAACCCATAGCTTGTTTTTTATTTTTTTAAAGGAAAAAAAATTTTTAAAAAATATTGAAAATATACAGGGGTTCCATTTAAAATAACAAAGTTTCCTATATCGGAAAATCGGCCATTTTGTTTTTGAGCTAATGGAATGTCACAAAAAAATGGTAAAGATACGAGAATAAACTTTAAAGAAATATAAGAATTTTTGCGAAAACCCGCATCTTGATATCTTTATTTTTTTAAAAGTTTTTCCGGATCAAAATGGTCAAAAATGGACGGCCACCCTGTATAAATGGAAAGTAATGAATTTAATAAAAATATATTTCCATGTGAAAAAAGGAAATTTTTTATATAAATAGATTCAAAAAATTTCCCCGCTTAGACCGAAAAGTCCAAACTAAAAACCAAAAAAAAACCTCTACGTTGACATTGTTCCATATAACAAAATTTTAGTAATATAAAAAAGGGGGAGTTTTCTTAGGGCAGAGGATTGATCAAAAAATTGTAAATAAAATTTTTTTTTTTAGCCTTTTTGTCTATAATTTTTTTTGTTTAGTTTTCACTAAAGGGACGTTTTCGAAAATATCGAGCTTTGTCACACTATTGAGCCACCTTGTTCTGCAGATTGTTTATAAAGTATTTCAAAATTTGTAGGCAAATGTTCAACTGATTTAAAACATAAAATTTCTAAAATTTTAAAAGTTTTTAAAAAAATTTTTTTTTAATAAAAACCAATTTTTAATCAAAATTATTTTCAGGGAAAATTTTCACATCGGTTGAAATTAAAATTTTTTTTTTTGCTCACAAAGTTTTTATTTGTTTAATTTTATTGTTTTTGAAGAAAATTTTATAATTCTTTTAAAAATTTTATACCAAAAAAAAAAAAAAGAAAAACCCAAAAAAAAAAAAAGGGGGAAGACCAAGACCAAGCCCTTTCTCTTAGCTTAAAAAACCAAGCCCAAGAGGGGGTTTTAAGACCAAACCAAGACTGCCGGGGCTTTTTTTTCTTGTTTTCTCATCTTTTCCAAAATCTGTTTAAAAACATCAACCTGACCCCCACAACCCAGACTTTTTTTAAAAAATACTGCTTAATCGTTAAAAGGGTTTAATTGTTTAAGATGAAAAAAAAACCATGAGATCATTATATGTCCCCTTTTAAAGGGGAAAATTATTTCCCCCCAAAAAATATTTCAAAAATTTGGAAAATATTTAAATATTTTAATTGATTTATAACCCTTTGTTAAATATCACCCCTTTTTTAAAAAACCCCAAAAATAATAAAAAAAAACAATTTGGCTTGAACAATGGCACAGTCCTAACGAAAAAAAAAGGTTCATCGACGATAGACTTAGGCTTAAGACCCCTTTAAATTCCGAAAGCATTTTCCTCCCCTGGTATAAAAGAGAAAATAAAATTTAGTTTTTTCATTTTTAAATTGAGTTTGGGGACTCATTAAGGGACTGAAAAAAATCAAAAACGATTAACTATATCCTGGGGGTTTAGCATTTGACTAAAAAAAGATTGAACTAGAAATTTATTATTAAAGGGAAAAAATTTTTTTTTAAACAAAAACTTACATATATTGATTTTTCTTTATTTTTAAAAAGAGTTTTTTTTTATTTTTTTTGAAAAAAAACCGTTATTACTACAATAAATTTTTCAAAAATTCTAGTATTTTTTAAAAAAAGACCTGCCTACTAATACCAACAACAAAAAAAGGTCAAGATCTTGTATTCGACTCTTTTTCAAAATATAAATAAGTACCAAAATCAATTGGGGTAACAATAGATCTACGATAACCTTGAAAAAAATTAGCGTAAAAAAAAAAACGATATATTCGCCAAAAAACCTTTGTTAAAAATGCATCACAAAATTTGTAATGGCATTTTTTAACATTATAAAAAAGTGTGAAAAGTTGGTATAAAGGACCTGCCGCTCAAATTTTTGCTTAATTAGATGCATTTTAAGCATGTAATTTCATCCCTACACAACACGGGCAATTTTTATGCACCAAGACAATCTTAAGTAAAGCTTTTTCTTTTCTATTTCCTTATTTTAATGCAATAAAAATTTAAAAAAAACTGCACTTTTTTGATATGAAGAAGGTCACTTTTCAGTCCAGATTACAAAAAAAAATTTTAGATAAAACAAACCCCCTTTGAAAACTACCTTATTGCAAAAACCCTTTTAAAAATTTTTTATTAAAACTTAAGTCATAAAATTGGGGTTTTGTTAAAAAAAAGAATTTATTTTTTAATTTTTACGTATATTTTAAATAGTTAAAAAGCTGGTCAAAAAACGGGGCCTATCGAGAACCGGATGAAATATGTTTTAAATAATACTACTCAATGGATCTATTGAGAAAATCATTTAGTGTCGGGAAATTGCATAAATTTTATTTTTTTTCAATGTAAAATTTTTTTTTAAATGAATAAAAAATAATTATAAAAAATGCCCCAAATCTGGTGGTCCCCCCAGGGCCAACTTTCTTTTTTTTTTTTGTTGCGTTACTGTACCCATCGAGTAACCGTTTTAAACTATAATCAAATTAAAGTTTAAATATTTCTTATTAACCGCTTAAGATAACCAAATATTCTAATACATCTATTTTCTAAAAGAAAAAATAAAAAAACAATTCTTGGAGAAAAACAACGTTTATTTTTATTTATGACATTCCCCGGAGTTATCTAGGCTGTAAAATAAGTATAAAGTAATGAAAACAAAGTAACGTAAAATAAGAAAATAATCATGTTTTAAGATACTTATATTATGGTATAATCTAAACATGACAAACTAACGTAAAATACGGTCAAGTAATAATAAAAAAATAACTTATGAACTAAATAGCACTCTTCGTATGGTATAACCCTAAAGCATGGTGTAACACAGAGGGGCCCGTCACAATCCGGACAGTAGTACCTGGTCTCTTTGCGAATTTTATTTCCCCTGTTATCACGCTTTCTGCAACCGCCACATTGTCGAGTTGGGTTTTGTTTCTTCTCTGTTGTTGGGATCGACTCAGGAAAATGGCGTCCTGTCAATCTGATAGTGTAGGGTGTGTTGAAGGTCGTCCTTTTCTGGAAGAAAACTCCGTTCGATGATATTTTTCCATTATTTCTTTGACAATATCCAATCTATAACTAGTGTTGACTTTGTTCCTCCGGTTTTTCAGTATAACACGAAAGAGTTCCATAGAGCCAAGTCTAACAAATGGAAAAATATTTTTTTGTAATACTTTTTGCCTCGTTTCCTCGGTAAATTGTAATCTGCTAAGTGCTGATCGACTCGATCAACTCCCCCCATCGTATCGTTGTAATCGATAACAACAAGGTTTTACAATAGTTTCTCTGCGTTTTTCTATTTCCACACAGGCATTCGTATGAATGGTTGAAATCAATGAAACATCCTTCTTGTCCTTCCACTTTAGAAGACACACTTTACCTCTTTGAAATGCCAACACCTCACTCTTTTTCAATTTCTTATTTCTGAGCCCTGGAGGTACTTCTTGCCGTGAAAACTCGGGGTTCCATAAACATCTGTTTTCTTTGAAATGAGCAAGTCCCCAAGCTGGGAGAGTTATAAAAATTATCATGGTAATGCAATAGCCCTGATCTAACAATGGTTTGAATAGAGTCATAACAACTTTCAGAAACTGGTAGATCTGCAAAATCGTTGTCAAGGTTGGTTTGTTTTCCAGTGTAGATGAGGAAATTCCCAAAAAAACCCACTTTTTGACTCACACAATAAGTATGTTTTTATCCCAAATCGAGCTCTTTTCAAGGGTATATATTGAATCCATCCCAAATCTACCTTTATACAAAAAGGGGACTTTCATCTATCGACAGGTTTCTTTCAGGTACGATCATCTCTCGAAATTTGCTGACTAACTTGTCATATACGGGCCAAATTTTTTTTCAGTTTTGGGTTGGGGTGTGTTGCTTCATCGAAATCATCATTGTTCGAAAAATGGAGGTTTTGATGTTAGCCAAACCTATTTCGCTCATACAACTTGAAAAAGGGTGTAACTAATAAGATTGTAGTCCAGTATTGGCGTAGTTCTGGCTTTTGATAATTCCTTGTAAAAATAAAACACCATCATTTCGCCTTCCAATCAGGGGTGAATGAATGTGATTTAGGTACTGCTGTAAAAGGGAATGACGGTGGGCTGGAGCATTGCCTTGTAACTAGAAAAATTTTTTTGCAAGAAGTAAATCTACCGAACTCCTGAGTTCGAACTACTACTCGACAAATTGTCGTAACTTGTGTCTGAGCCACTTTCCTCAGTGATTTTTTCCCAAATTTTTGATTCACTTGAAAGCTCATCATCGTACTTATCCATTATTTACTAAAAATAATGGCACAATACAGAAACAACAATAATTTTGATTAAAAAACCCCCCGTGGGAGCAAGTATTTTGCAGGCGCTTCAGTAGCGAGGTGACCCCAAACAACTATAACGGAATACTGTCTTCTAAATAATAGTCGTGTCCTGCATTATACGCGCCGATTCGCTCACGAGGTGGGGATCCATATTGTCGGATTATCACGAGTTAACTCGCTTGATGGCGCGCGGTCTTACGTCAAACTCACTACACCCGAGTTAACTCGGGCGTAGGAAAATCGGCACAGTGCCCCTTCCGAGTTGACTCGGCACGGTCGTTAAGCGGTTAAAAAATACATTGGGGCCACTTCATTCCCAGTGAAAAAAGCCTGGCACGATACTTTATATTTTTTCAAGTCCCATGCTATTACTTTTCAACCATTTTAGAAAAATTTTGGGGAAAAAATGAATAAACATCTGATGAACAATTATAGTGATTTTTTAGGTTTTTTTTTATAGATATTTTTTTAAAGTATAAAAATAAAATATAATGTATTTCTATATTCGTATTCGTATCAATTTTACTATATAATTATTAAAAAAATTAAATTCTAAATATACATTGAAACATATATATGGAATTATTAAATATCATCATTATCGTCATGATCATCGTCACTCACATCGTCACGTTCAATAACTGAGACGCCCAATGTTCGCATCAAGTTTGGGACAGTGTCCCATATTTTTTTTAATGTTAAATCTCTCTCCGGTAGCATTTGAAGAAATATAAAGTATCGTGCCGGGATTTGTCACTAGAATAGAAGTGGCACTAATGTATTTTTTAATAAGAAATATTTAAACTTTAATTTGATTATAGTTTAAAGCGGTTACTCGATGGGTACAGTAACGCAACAAAAAAAAAATACAGAAAGTGTCGCGCCATGGGGTTACCACCAGATTTAACGGGGCACTTGTTTATAATTATTTTTTATTCACTTAAAACTAAATTTTAAATTTAGTTTCAAGCGGTTACTCGATTGGTACATTTCATGTCCAAAAAATATACCTTAGAAAAAATATAGCAATTTTATGTACCATATTTGCCCTGACACTAAATGATTTTCTCGATAGATACAGTGAGTAGTATTATTTAAAACACATTTAATCCGGATACTCGATAGGCCAGGTTTTTTGCAGCCAGCTCTCGCTCTAAAACTCTTATTATGATTTAATAAAAAAAAAATTGTTTACCCTAGAAAATTAAAATATTGTCACAGAGTTGTAATAAAATTGTGACTGCTCAAAGGTATTACTAATTTAATTTTGTAACTTTTTTATCTTAAAAATCCACCCCTTACAAAATTACAATGAAAAAATAGTACAAAACCGCGGATTTTTAAAAAATGCATCAAATCGCATAAAAAGTTGGAATTAGTGTTCCCGGATGCTTCAAGAAGTTGTTTTTTTAGCATAACTCCTTCAGTTTTGTGATAAAAGCTCTTTAAAAAAACACTAGGTTGGTTTTTTCAACAGCTATAAGGTTTTATTAAAACTGTTTAAAACTCTTACTTTTTTAAAGGTAAATTTTAAAAAGGGCTGAATCACAGCAGTGCTGTCTATACACGCGCTTTTTTAACGTTTATATCTTACTTAGTTTCCGTCTTTAGATAAGTTAAAAAATACTAAAATGTTTGTAATTCAAAAAGCTCAATTTGATACCCTAGTAATTTTTACTATCTCCCTTAATTTTTGAATTATTTTGAAGAAAAGGTCATTTTTTATTAAAATTCTGAAATTTGATTTTCACTTGCAGCCCGTTTTTTTAATAAAACAATTAAAGTCGTTTAAAAATTTAAGAATGTATTTATGATACATAGATAAAGAAAATTTCAAAAGGCTACGAATTATTTTAAGGGGTGGAATTATTGGGAAAGCTTTCGAAAATTTCTGCACTCAAAAATTTTGGTCTAAACCTATTTTAAACATAACTCCTCAATTTTTATGATACATACCTTTTTTTTTTAAAAAAAAAAGGTTTTTCAAATGCTTTAAAAAAGTTATTATTAGTTTTCCTCGAAAAATACGTACATTTTGGGTTTTTTACCTTTTAAACTTTAAAAATTTTTTGTTTGGTAAGCTAACCACAACTTGATTTATATTAATCCCAAGTAATACAAAAAAAAACAATTTAATCGTTTTTTTTGTGCTATAATTTGTTAATTACAGTTTTGATAAAATGCATACTTATCGAGATATTTCAAAAAAAGATTAAAACAATGATTTTATCGACGAAAAACTCCAATTTTTGATCGCGAATAACTCAAAAAAGTATGCATTTACAAAAAATGCATAGAACATTTGCTTAAAAATCATGTTTCTATCGATTTCTGTGGTCAAAAATTTTTTAAAAAAATTCCCCTTAAGATGGTTTGGCAATCATTCTCTAGATAAAGGCGTCATTCGGCATGATATAGATTTTGATCCATGGACTATTTCCTACCAACTCTCAAAATTTCAAGTCATTCTATGCATTTTGGAAACATTGCTAGGCAAAATGGTTCATTTTCTGGACCAACTGCAAAAATATACTTTCTTGTAATATGACCCATTTTTGGAATTAAAAATGACTTCTAAAAGTTAATAGACCCTAATCAGTTGTGTATATTAAATACAAAAAAAAATGATACAAATTGTGCAAAATGTTATAATATTAAAAAAAGGGACAAAATTATTTAGAATTTAATCTTAGGCTTTAAATATTTAAAAAATTGTGAATTTGCAGCATCCTGTTTTTATAAACTACAATGTTTTCCTTTCGTCTACAATAATAATTTCATTAGCACCTATTTAATGATTTTAAATATAAAAAAAACATAAAAAATACTGTTACGGCATGCCTTACTTGTTGCAATGCCCTGCATTTAAAAGTCAATTTATAGTTGCACAGGCCAATATCTATATCAATAAAAAAAAGAATACCTACTATATTTTTTAAAAACAGATTAAGGATCTTTCTATTTTGTTGTTAATTAAACAAATGAAAATAGCATTTGTTAGTGATACGAAAATCCAAAAAAGTTTCAACATTTCGGATGAGCTTTGCTTGTTCTAAGAACACGTGATACGAAAATCTACCCTTTCGTTCTTATCGACGTGTATAATTGAACCTGTCCATTGTACGTACAGTGACGGCCATTAAATCTTGGGCGAAAACTTGTCAAATTTTCTTTTGTGCCAATTTTTTAAATCGCTCTTTTTTACCTTGTTTTACTTTTAATAAAAACAAAAATCAGTACCGAAGAAAGCATGATATTATGTAGTAGATCTAGATTACTCCGCATTGAATCTTCCTTCGATAAAATAACATACACCAAGTCCTTGTGCACTCAGCCACCCCTAAATATTTACCGAAAACGCCCACTACTTCTGTCCTTTTGGGTATATTTTTCATCAAATCGTGTTCCATGAGGCCTGTATGTTTAAGTATCCCATTGTGACACAAAAAACTTTTTTATCGATGAATATTATATTTTCCAAAAAATCTGGGGTTCCAAGTAAAATTGTAGAGCAAATCCAATGCGTTGTTCTTTATTGGCAGCGCAATTCGGATATTTCCTTATTCTTTGCCTTGCTTTTCTAACCGATGTTGGGGAAATTCTTTTCGTATTTATTTGCTGTAACTACAGATTTAAATGGTTGGTTTCTCAAAACATTAACTAAATTATTGTCTTGTTCTTGATTCGATAGTTTGGGTCGACCACTTCCAGCTCTTTTCTCAGTGTTTGTGTGTGTTTTCTGCCATTTTTTTTTTAACAAAATGAATAATACTCTTTGGGATGTTAAGATCTTCCTCCACATCCCTTTCTGGCCAACCTATCTGCTCAATATAATAAATAATTCATACTTTTTGATTTAAAGTTAAGTTTGGCATTTTTTAAAAAAAATTTTTGACACTGACAACGGACCCGCATTCTTTATTAGGTTTTTCAACAGGTTTTTTTATTTAGTTAAAGGTGACATAAATAAGCCTACTTTTGAAAGGAAAAAAAATTGCCAAAAGATTTAATTACCGTTACTGTACACCTATTTTATTATTTCTGATTATTATATTTACACATATAAATTTAAGAAAATAAACAAGGATAAACCTTAAGTAAAAGGTTAATTTTTGTTTATTTTCTTCAATTCATATAATGTATTTATGTATATTTCAAAATAGATTCCATTGATATTTTAACGTAAGTTATACTGCACAATGTATAACAGCTGTATATACTAACACTAAAAAGATAAAAGGTTTAAAATCCAAGAATATCTGACCTACTTATTGGAAGGCTATTTAGATATTTCATATTAGGAGTCTTGCCTACGTTCTATTATTTGGTCGACAAGACCCCTGTATCTTTTTTACATCTTAAGTTTTTACCCTTATATTTTTAAGACCGCTACAGTGTACAAGCAGTTATTTTTTTCACGGAGTTTAAAATAAATATAAATAAATGGGCATTTCTCTGTAAACTGGGCAACTTTAGGCATATTTTTGTCCCGACAAACAGAACGTCCTCTAGTTACTTTGATTTATAGAATAATAATTTTATTTAATTATTATCATTGGGCATACTTAAAAAGCATACGAAGTACTACGTAGAAATAAAGATTAATTGTAAAATAGAATAAGTAAAGTTGGGGACAAAATAAACATTAGTATTTTTAGATGCATTATGTAATTAAAAAATAGATTACTCTGATATTGTCAGTAAAAACTTCATTGGATTTCAAATATTATAAGAATGAATTTTTTTGAAAAGATATTTGTGAGATAAACACCCTTTTTTACCAGGGGACTGTTTTTGGGGACATGCAGGGGACTGTTTTTTGAGCATTATAAAAACATTTTTGATGTAATAAACTTTATTTCATTGGATATTGTACGATGAGCAGCGGTAAATTGGGTGATTATCTTTTTAAGTTAAGTACAAATTATAAAATTAACTATATTTTTCATACTATATCGGCCTGGGACAGTGAGTTGCACAGCTTACAGAGAAATACCCAAATATATATTCTAAATACTGATAAAAAGGTAAATAATTTTTCAAAAGGACCTATTTTGTATATTTTTTTTGAATATGTCGTATATTGTTTTGCTGAATTCATTTAGTACAAAATATTTTTTGGGTTACTTGCCAGACGTACAAGAAGGAACTGCTTTGGTCCGTCCAGGTCCTAGGACATAGACTTGTGTACTTATAGAGTGCTCAGATCGATCACCTAAAAAAAAAAAACCCTTTAAAAATCAAAAAAACTTATCAATTTATTGGTGACAATTCGGTAACCATTTTAAAAAAATTAAATAAAACAGATAAGATAATCTGCTATTTGTGTCCTTTGTTATAAATTTAAAAAAGTTATCATAATTTCCAAAATTTTTAAAGCACTATTTAAATAATTTTGACAGATATAAAAATTGTCAGACATCATATTTTTTATTGGCGTTAGTTTTTGACATTTAATATATCTTGATAGGTACTAAAGGATTTACCAGAAAAATATTTTATTTGTTATAGTTATTAAGGTATCAAGGGTATTATAAGGATAATAACGCTTGAGGTCGATGGTGTGTTTATATACGTTGACCGAAAGCGTTATTATCCTTAATACCCGTGGTGCCTTTAACGTTTAATGTCCGACTAAATATTCTTTATATGAGAAAAATTTGAATAAATTTTGAATGTATTAGTTTAAACCAAATCAAGTACTAGCATTTACCTAAAAAAACTTTTGAAACGTAATTGTGGTAACCATGGTTGTAAGTTATTTGTCAATAAGACAGCACATAAAAAATAAATTTGCGATTAAGGCATAAAAATGTCCGAACTAGTGGAAAATACCCATCTCCCCCAAGATATTTTAGTGAAAGCTGCTAAAGCTGAGCATGCGCTTGTGCCAGAAAAAACTAGGCGGATTTACGAGAAAGAATATTTCCATTTTGAGGCCTGGCTGACGGAACACTGCGTGGACCGTGTGGACGAAACCATTTTGATGGCTTATTTTCAAGATTTGTCAGAGTCTCTCTCCAAATTCCCTTTGGACAAAGTTTTCAATGTTACGTAAAGAATTAATAGTTCATAAGAAGATAAGAAGTAATGAAAAGTTGATTTCTCTGCAACAGTTCCTAAAGCAACTTGGAAGAAATTATCAGCCTAAAAACTCGAAGGTTCTGACTCGCGAACAAGTTATAACTTTTTTGAAAGAAGCGCCGACTGAAAAATATTTGGCAGATAAAGTTGCATTAGTGATAGGTGTATTCGGAGCTTGTTTGGCATTAGTTAGTTGGCATATTCTTTGGCATTAGTTAATGCATTTAAACAATAACAAAAAAGCAATAACTTTTATTCTTAAGGTAAGAAGCATCTACGCTACATAGCATAAAGTCGTATGCTTTTAATATTCAATTTAAATAAAAAGTGGTCCAGTTTATTATGGTTTAAATAATTAGTTTGGTATAACAAAATCGGTGTTACTAATTAGGCTACGGGAAATGTTGAAATGGGTGTCGTTATAGACGTAAATAATATATTAACAGTTAAGGCTATATTGTAAATTAATATTGTTTAAGGATATAAACATAGTTTAACCAATAGTCCAGGAAACGAACCATTTTAAGTAGCAATTTTTTCAAAATGCAAAGAATGACTTAAAATTTTGACAGTAGTAGATAGGGAATAGTCCAAGGTTAAAATCTATATCATTTCGAAGGGCGCTCTTACTTTGGGGGTGGTTGCCAAAGCATTTCGAGGTGAAATTTGGCTTTTATATTTTGACCACAGCAATCGATAGAAAAGTGATTTTTAAGCAAAAAATGTTCTAAGCATTTTTTTGTAAAATGCATACTTTTTGATTTATTCGCGATCGAATGTCGGCGTTTTTCGTCGATAAAATCAACGTTTTTAATCGGTATTTGCAAATAACTCGATAAGTATGCATTTTATTTAAAAAAAAACTGTAGCCTTTAAAAAAACGAATAAAATGTTTTTTTTCATTGCTGTAGAACCAATACAAACCAAGTTGTGGTTTGTTAAAAGTTAGCTGTTATTCATCAAACACAAACTTTTAGAGTTTCAAAGGCAAATAACGCAAAATCTAGGCAATTTTCGAGGAAAAATAATAATAACTTTTTTAAAGCATTTGTAAAGACCTCTTTTTTAAAGAGGTATGTATCATAAAAGTTGACTGAGTTAGGATTAAAATAAGGTTAGACCATGATTTTTAAGTGCAAAAATCTTCGAAAACCACCCCCTAATTACCACCCTAATTAAAATAGGTCGTAACCCCCTTTCTCAATTCTTTTATCTATGTATTATAAATACATTCTGAAATTTTAACCAATTGATATTGCTTAGTTTAAAAAAAATGGAGCTGCAAGTATAAATCCAATTTCAAAATATTAATAAAAAATGACTTTTTTTGAAAATAACTCGAAAACTAAGGAAGGTCCGTAATAATTACTACAGTATTAAATTGTAGCTTTTTTAATAACAAATATTTTGCTTTTATTTTAATTTACTTAATGACAGGAATTAAGTGAGATATAAACGTTTAAAACGTGTGTGTATAAACGAGCACTACCTTGTGTCAACCCTTTAAACTTACCCCTTTAAAAAAAGTAAATTAAACAGTTTTAATATATAGAACCTTATAGCTCTTGAAAAAACCAACAAAATGATTTTTTAAAGGACTTTTTATGACAGAAACTAAAGGAGTTATGCTTAAAAAAACATTTTTTTGAAGCATTCTAAAAGCGGTTTTGTACTATTTTTTGCAATGTAAGATTGTAAGGGGTGGGTTAGCGTTTCGTCCTCTTGGACTCATCAGGAGCGCCTTGTCAGACACGGCCATCCGTGACTTGGGTCAAACGTCTTATGCATTTAAGACCCCGAGTCAAGGAAGGCAGCGTCAGACCATCGCCCGACACCTGTTTGCATTGTTGTTATCGTTGTCCGGATGTTACCAGTCTCTCCCACAATCCTCTCTACAGAGTCCGAGGTGGAGCTCGCGTATCAGATCTCGAACAAAACGACAAAACCCGAAGCCATTAACAGCGTCACCAGCGGGTGCTGGCGGACCACTTAACAGGCCAGGGGAAGTCCTGGAGTTCGAGGTATGAGTCGCGAGATCTTGGTACCACGGAAGCACGTTCAGGGATATTGGTTTGGAAGTGTCGGGTACCCACGAGGTATGACCCCGATCCCAGCTGGGTGAGCTTGTTAAAGCCCAGTTACCGGGTGGACAATGCAGGTACTACCAACCACTAAACGAGCATCCGGGTTTCCAAGCCCCGGACCCCTGCGAGGGGGATGCGTGAGGGAGGCTGGAAACAACCAAGACGACCAACGGCAAAGATAGACTGACGAACGATGCTTGAGGGCCTTAACCCGCCCTTGGGTAGTCCCATGAGGTGTTAGTAGCTGAATCAGCTGAAAACCAGAACTCGAGGAGTGGATTACATCCACGACTCCTCTCCACTGCTAAATCTGCAGTTGAAAGAGCTAAGAGTCTGGAGGACCTTAAAGATCTAGAACATCGTACATGTCGTCAGTTGCCAAGCAAACTGAGGACCAGAGTGAAGGCTTGTACACATTTCCATTTAATTTTAAGGATATCGTGGAATCAACGGTCACAATGGAAAGGGAAGATTACTCTGGAAGCTCAGGAAGCTCTACAGAGTAATCTTCCTTTCCTGTGACGTTATTCCACGATTTCCTTAAAATTGGAAAGTGACAAGCCTTTCACTCTTGGTCCTCAGTTTGCTTGGCAATGACGACGTGACGATGTCTAGATCTTTAAGGTCCTCCAGACTCACTTAACTCATTTCAACTTCGATATCTACCGTGAGTCTGGTTTTCGCTCGGATTCAGCTTACTAACACCTCAGAGGTTAAGTTAAGCTTAATCCCAAATTTTCATGCAAATCGATGCATTTTTAAAAAATTGCTAGGTTTTGCACTTTTTTCAGCTTCGTTTTCTGGACTTCAATGGGTATATTAAAGTATTGGTGTTGTCATTATTTAATCGACTATACGTTTTTACAAAAATATCTGTGTGGAACACGTCCCACTACAAATGGGTTCTTGTTTAAATATTTTTCAGAAAGTGATCGATAATACGATAAAAATACAATCTATGAAACTGATAAAAATTTAGCAAACACATATCATATTACATTTATCTTGTCTGCTTAAAAACGTTAAAAAATAATTTTATGTAAAATACTAAAAGTTAAAATATTTAACTGGGCATTTAAGTTTCTACTTAAAAATAAGAGCAGTCAACTTTAAGTGTACCTAATGATTATGGTGTTGTCGTTAAGCACTTGGTTTGTTTATTTGCATTAATAATACATACATAGACTTTAAGGTGAACGTCCTTCTGATACACAATGCCAATGTTAAATTGTTTTATATGAAAGCTACATTTGTTAAAAAGTTTATAAGTTAAATACACCCACCTTTTATTAAAACATTTAAGTACCTATCGTCCAGTAACTGATGAACTGAAAGTACCCAAAGCTGTAAATAAATCTGTACAGTTTTCATTTGTGAAGCAATTCTTAGGTCTTCGCGAATGCTTTCAAGCGAAAAAAGTTTATCAACATCAACAGGTGGGAAAGGACTGAAAATGGCCCCTTAAGGCCCGAAAAATAGGTTTCCCGCTAATATCTGCCAAAATATGCGAATTAAAGATTTTTTCTTTAGACAAAAAATGAAGATTGCTATGAAATCTATAAAAATGGTTCTTATAATTTTTTTTTCAAAAAATCGATTGTTTTCGAGATAACGGGACCAAAAAGTCCCCTCATTTTAGTGATGAGCAAAGCAAGACCAAGACCAAGACGGGCTAGTCTTGTGTCTTGGTACCTTGGTCTTGCAAGTATGGTCTTGGTCTTGGTCTTGCAAGCCCAAAGAAGGTCTTGGTCTTGCACCACCCGGTCTTGGTCTTGGTCTTGCTGCAAGAGTCTTGCTGGTCTTGTTTTTTTTGGTAGTAATAATTTAAACTAAGCAATCCTAAATAAAATATATATTTTTTTAATACTTACAAATAAATAAAGATGGAGACTATATTTTTTGCTTTAAAATTTTAAAATATACCAATTTTAACCTTACATGTACATTTAAATTATTTAATTAAAAAGGATATTTAAAATGTAGGGGTTTATTTATTTATAGCGCTTCATTTTAGTGATAGGAAATATTTAAATTTTCTTTGAAGAAGCATATAAAATTACAATACTGAGTACTCTGAGGGCAGAAAAAAAACTTTTAATTTCAACCAGATGTGAAATTTCCATGAAAATGATTCTCATATGTAAACATTGGTTTCTAATTCAAAAAAAAAGGTATTTAAAAAGCTTTTCAGTTCAAATAATCTTTCTATGTTCAAATTAGTCAAAAATTTGCCGTACAAAGTTTGTACAAATACTTTATAAACATTCTGCATATACAAGGTGGCTCGATAGTGCGACAAAGATCGATATATCCGAAACCGTTCATAATGGTAAAAAACTGAATATACAAAAATTATAGAAAAAAGGGCGTAAAATGTAAAATTATTTTCTATTTCAGAATTTTCCAAAAATCCACTACCACTCAAGAAAACTTCCTTATTTTTAGCTTTTAACCTAAAATAGAAAAAATTCATTTAAAAAAAGTGCTTCCCTGTATATTATGCTGGAAATTCTTAAACTGTCATATAGGTACAATGTCGACGTAGATGGTTTTTTATATATCATTTTCGGTTTTGACAAAAATGACGTCATCATTATACTTGACATTGACATCATTTGACTTTGGCATTGTTTTGACTTTTCCGTCTAAACCGAAAGTGAAATTTAAAATCCATTTATATTAAAAGTATTCCTATATAAAATGACAAATATATTTTCATTAAACCATCACTTTTCAATTTATATCTTAGTTTAAAGGAGCAATCTAATTATGCCACTTCTTACAGTGTGGCACAAAAATAATGTTTTCCTGGATTTTGGAAATTTTTGATCCAGTAAGTTGCATCACTAGATACCTAATTAAAAAAAAAAACATTAGGAATAGGTAAGTAATTTTCAGCTTCTATAACTTTTGTACTCTTAGTTTTTCTTTGTCGTAAACGGTTTTGAAGATATCGAGCTTTATCGGACCATTGAGTCACAATCTTATTATTTTTGAAACATGTTACCGAATCTACTAGTTATCGTTTTTAGATAATTTTATTAAAAAACGAAGTGATCGATTATTTTATTAAAAAAACCTGTTACTCATAAAATAATCGCCTTTTTAGGCAGTTCTCGACACATTTTTTGTCATGTCTGTATGAAATACCTCTGTATATTGAATATAAAAATTGAATATTATAATTTAAAAAAAAGTGACAAAAGTGCAAGAGTCTTGCAGGTCGGTCTTGGTCTTGCGTAGTCTTGGTCTTGGTCTTGCAAGCGAGAAGGCGGTCTTGGTCTTGGTCTCGGTCTTGGTCTTGCTGCAAGACCAAGACCAAGACCGGTCTCGCTCATCAGTACCTCATTTTAGCTGCCTCTCTACCGCTAGAATGCCGCTATCTTCATGGATTCACTTATAAGCGGACGGACGAATTGTTTCATTACTCGGGCAATAATGTACATTTTTTAATCCTTCAAAGTTCATCGGAATGTGAAAACCCGTACCTATCATTGCATAGCAGTTCTGGTCCATTCTAATTTTCCTAGAATATTGAAAAAAGCGGTCAAAGTTTTTTTTCAAAATATTTTGAGAGTATCTCATTAATTTATTGATAGTTTTTGAAAAAATGGTTTGTTTATAACATTTCTTTTTTATAATGAGACCTTAACAAGTGTTCAATGATCCCAGAAAATTTCCTTTACCATCTTTCTTGCGTTTTGATAAAAAAATGTTTTGCCCATCTGCATTTTTTAGTAAGAAACTACTACTACCACATCTATCCAGTGTGTCCCAGTCCCAAAAATGAGTTTCCAGCGAACATCTGCCAAAATATGCGAATTAGAAAATTTTTGTTTGAACAAAAAATGAAGATCACCTCGAAATCTACGAAAATGGTTCCTACCATTTTTTTCGCAACACCAATATTTTCGCATAAAACGGCCGTCGAAAAATCCATAACATTTCACACTGGATAGATAGCCGGAAACGGCTAAAAAATTCAGATGGGCACTTGCTAAGGTCTCATTATAAAAAAGAAATGTTATTGACATTAACACACAATTCGCATATTTTGGCAGATATTCTCGGAAAACTTATTTTTGGGACTGAAACACACTGGATAGATGTGGTAGTAGTAGTAGTTTCTTACTAAAAAATGCAGATGGGCAAAACAAATTTTTATCAAAACGCAAGAAAGATTGTGAAGGAAATTTTCTGGGATCATTGAACACTTGCTAAGTACTCATTATAAAAAAAATGTTATTAACAAACCATTTTTTCAAAAAATATCAATAAATTAATGAGATACTCTTAATATATTGTGAAAAAAACTTTGACCGCTTTTTTCAATATTCCAGAAAAATCAGAATGGACCAAAACTTATATGCAATGATAGGTAAGGGTTTTCACATTTAGATGAACTTTGAATGATAAAAAAATACATTATTGCCCGAGTAATGGAACAATTCGTCAGCCCGCTTATACGTGAATCCATAAAGATAGCGGCATTTAAGCGGTAGAGCGGCAGCTAAAATGAGGGGACTTTTGGGTCCCGTTTTCTCGCAAACTATCGATTTTTCGAAAAAAATTATAAGGACCATTTTTGTAGATTGCATAGTAATCTTCATTGTTGTCTAAACAAAAATTCTCAATTCGTATGTTTTGGCAGATATTAGAGGAAAACCCATTTTTCGGGCCTTGAGGGGCCATTTTCAGCCCTTTCCCACCTGTTAATGTTGATAAACTTTTTTTGCTCAAAAGCATCCCCGAATACCTAAGAATAGCGCCACAAGGGAAGTCTGTACAGATTTATTTACAGCTTTGTCCCTTTATTTATTGGACTAATAGCAGCAATAACTATTTATTGATAACTTTTTATAGTTCGTTTAAGTAACAGTATAAATAGTATCTGAGAAACTGATCTATATGCTTGTGGGCGGATTCATAGTCTTGAAACAACTTTTACAAAATATGTAATTCAGGTAATGAGTAAATTGTCTTTTAAATATACAGGGTCTTTATTAATGTCCATAATTCACGTGACCAAAAATGTTGCGGGTTGCCTATTCAGAGGTTGCACAAAATTTAATAAAATATCTCCAGAAATATTTTAAGGTTAAAAAATATATCATTAATTATTATTTCAAGTAATCGTAATTTAAACCAAATTATTACAGCCTTTTTGGATAATTATTGCAGGATTTAGTTTTGAGTCTCTTGTTTGTCAATAAATTAATTGGCTAGATTTAGAAAAAAAGGTTGGGTTTAGCGAAGATCAGTTATAATTTTTATTATATATTTGGATTTTCGTTAATTTAAACTTGATAGGAAAATTTAGGTCACGTTAACTAGTAGGTCACACAGTTTGTTTAAATTAATTAAATTAGAACAACTAAACTTAGATTCATTTGTACATTGGTAAAAAGTTACAGTACATAAGTGTTTTTACACATGAATTATTACATAATAAAAGAAATTAGGATAATTATTACATACTAAAAGAAATTAAGATGAGACGATCTATAAAAACTTCCAATTATTACAGTGATCAAAAATGAAGTTTCGATAAAGGTATTTGGATTCTGCGTGACCCAAGTTCGGTAGTTCTGACTATTAGCATAACTCGACAAATATAACCAAGCTTCTTAAGAGAAAAAAGTACGGTCCAAAACATTATTATTGTTAAGAATCTTATTAAACCATTAACAAAACTGCATCCTCTTTGGAAAATCTGGTAAAAAGAGTTCTTGCCATACTGTGACCTTATATGGATGCATTTCCAATTTTTTTGTTAGTGCTTTAAGGCAAGTACCAACAGACATTCCTAAAAAATGTATGACATGGGTAACACAAATTTCAATTTTTATTTAAAATAGTATCCTTACCGGTTTATAGAACACCGAAGGACTCCAAGATGGGAAATAGAGGAGGACCAAGAGGTCAGCTCATTGTTTGAGATGCCCTCCGACAGGACAACCCCTCGTTTCATCTTCAATAGACACTTTCGTATTGTCATATCCAATCAAAGCCCATCATATCTGGTATACAGATGGCTCCAAGTCCAACAAGGGTGTAGGAGCTGGCATCTATGGAGATAAGCCTAGAGAAAAGATAATCTTAAGTCTCGGTCAGCACGCCACGGTTTTCCAAGTGGAAATCGCAGCAATAGTGCATTGCGCGTGAGGATTAAAGAAAAAGGGAGTAAAGGAAAAAATATCGTCATTTACTCAGATAGCCAAGCGGCCCTGAAGGCCATCAGTTCCCCAAAAGTGAATTCCAAACTTGTCGGGGACTGTATACAGGCCCTGGAAAAAGTCGGCTTGGCAAACAAACTTACGGTAGCCTGGGTACCAGGCCACGAGGGCCATCCAGGCAACGAAGAGGCCGACGACCTAGCCAAAAGAATGCGGAAATGATAGGCCCGGAGCCATTCTGCGGTATCTCGGCAGGTCTCTTCAAAGTATCTATTAAGAGTTGGGTAGACAGACAGTTTCAAAGCTGGTGGGTACAAACACCGGGACAACGACAGGCAAAGCAGTTCATTAAGACCTGCTCGGCCAAGTTTACATCGGACCTACTGAGCCACAGCCGTAAGGTCGAAAGGATAACGGTAGGTCAACTAACAGGATATTGTAAACTCAACAAGCATCTAGAAAGAATAAACCTGGTGGAGGATAGCCTGTGTAGGTTCTGCCAGGAGGCTGAACAAACAGCCTTACATGTGTGGTGCTATTGCGAAGCACTATGCAGGCTTAGGTTTACTAGGCTTGGGAAGGAGAAGCCAAAACCGGCAAGTTATATGGAGTGGCCAGTGTCGAGACTCTGGAGTCTAGTTAAGAAGACGGGCTTGGACAAGGTACTCTAAAGAACGATAGGAGAAACCACAATAAATCTGGTAAGGTTGCAGTGGTGGAGGTCATTTTTCGCCATCTCCGCTCAAATAATCTAATCTAATCCTTACCGGTCTGAGTAGACAATTTCTCCACCGATTTGTTAAAACTGTGCTCCCTTCGGGCACGTATATCATTAAGGACAGGTTCTGTTAGCAGGGTAGGCCTTCCAGTGGACTTTCCCTTAAAAATGCAATTCTTGTTTTCAAAGCGATTGATTAGCACATGTCTATGATGGACAAATGTTTGGTACTCAACAAGATTGTCAGCAAACCTTTTGCTAAACTGGTGCATGCAACTTCATAGAGAATATGACCAATTTCCATCCTCATTACGACTTGCACTTCTAAAATAAGCCATTATTATAAACGTATCTTGTTCCGCAATCCACATTTTAAAATTTTTCTAAAAGTAAAAAAAAACAGTTTTATTTACGTAACCTTAATAATAAAAACGTATGTAACTTACCTTTAAAACTCAAAATATGCAAAGTAGTCCTTAAAAGAACTTTTTAGCTTGTGAGGTTCGTTTTAGAAAATAATTTAATCAAGAAAATCCAAAAATTCTCCAAAAAAACTATTTAAAAAACAAATACCGCCAAAGCCAACATGACCAACAATGTCAGTAGTGTCGTGTCAGGTCAACTGTCAAACAAAGCTTGCTGTGTTGCCAAGCCTAATTTTGCCTCATAAAAGGTGTGTTCTTTTGACCATTAACCTGCACTGATTCTGACTTTTTCGGGATTTTAACATTTTGGGAGGTTATTGTAATCAGTAATTTTGATTTAAACATTTTTTGCTTTGTTCGGAGTTAAGAAACTGATAAATGGTCACATAAAAAAAATAAATGTAGCCAAAATTTATACACTTTTTTCCAAGTTGGCAACATTGTTAATAAGAAGAGAAACCAAGCAGTGAGGTCACTATTATTTTTAATTACATGTTTTGAAACTATGGGTAATTTGGACTGGGCCCACAACTTACTATCGGTTCTTAACCAAACTTGACTCGCGTCCTACCCTTAAGCTATCTACTTTCGAGTTTGGGTTAGCTTTCCCTAATTGCCTCCCGGAACATCTGATCTTATCCGGGTTTTAAAAAAAAGTTTTACTGTCATGTATTTTTTGTGTAGAAGTACCGTCCGCCGAAAACAGCACAAATCAAACGCTTTTTCTGCAAAAGCTACTTTTATTAGCAGGTGGATAGTATTTACTTACCTATCATGCTACTTGGACGAGTGGATTGTATATTTGATTTATTGTGTGTAGTCACATTATTACTCATTAGTTAAATTTAAAAACACTCTGTAAACATTATAGTATTTCCATTGTCGGCTTAAATACCTATTACCTACACAGCTGTGTTAACATTACATCATTTTTAACAGCAATATTTTTACCTGTCATTGGTTTTCCTTCTCACATATTGGTATGAAATTAGAATGGTATCTTTTAGTATAAATACATTATATCTCTTTGCATGGCCGATATCTATGATATTTGAAGTTTAAATTTATAAATATTTTAGGTAAAGGTTTTTGAAAATTATATAAAGTTTCCACTACTTTTCGTTATACCAATAATAATTACATTTTTGGGTTTACACACAATTTCCGTTCAAGAATATTTGCTATACCTATAATGGGTGATTAAAAATGTAAAAAAAAGATTTACTTAACATGACATACACACAAAGATGCCATTTTTGAGATGTCCCCATACTTAGCACTGCCTTTTTGGAAAAATTAAAAAAATGTGCTGTTTTGCGCTGTTCTTATGCTATTCTGTGCCGTTAACAAAAACTTTTTTTATCCATCTTTTCTAATATATAAAATAAAAAAGGGGAAGTTTTTCGTACCTACTTAGCACTGCCATTTTTCACCACAAATAAAAAAAGTACCATGCTATGTTGTGCTCAACTTGTTCTATCATGTGCTAATAATATTTTTTTTAATGAGAAGAACCATTTTTTTTAATAAAAAAACATTTTTTCTACTGAGTTGGCACTACCATTTTGCATAGTAGCGAATTAAACAGTTGTGCTGTGTTGTGCTCAACTTGTTTCATTTTGTGCCGTTTATAAAAACTTCAAAAAATTATTAGAAACTTTTTTTTTCAGAAAAAAAACCTATGTCCACATACTTAGCACTACCTTTTTGGAAAAAAGTCTTTTATGCATTTTTTCATGAGATATACAATAAAAAAATAAAGGTAGTTTTCTAAAAATAAGTTCCAAATTATTATTTACAGTATAGTCTGTCTCAAAGTTTACCGTGTTAGCTCTTGCCTTCATTTATGGATTATACCTGCCGACAGCAATAAAATTGAGGATCGGTAGGTATTAAAGGACATAACATTAGGGACGGACTTTAATAATATAAAGATTTATAATTTATTGTTTATTTAGGTAAGTATAATCTTAAAATTACATTAAGAAATTAAATATATGCAAAGTTTAAATAAATTTATAACTGCATTATCTATACATAATTACATTTTTAATCTAAATATCTAAATCTAATTCTGTTTCACTATCAGAGTCATCATTGAGATTAATTACAATAGGATTTATGTTGTTTTGGATAGAAATGTAGAAGTTCTCAATTTTTATAATGTGCTGTAGTGAATTTTTCCAGCTCTCAACTAGTATGTTAGTAATTACATTTTTTATCAAATTTATAACACTGGGACTTAAAGTAGGTGTAGCATTTTCTGCTCTGATCTTTGATTTTACTTGGTTCCACAAATGCTCTATGGGGTTAAACATACAGTGATACAGAGGAAGCCGTAAGACAGTATGCCCATCCTGTTCAGCCAAATTATCACATACATATTGATTTTTAATTGCATATGAATTTAGGACTTCCAAAAATGCGTTTTTTTGTAACTGAATTCAAAATAAATATCATTTTCTAACAAATACTCCTGGATTTCAGTTTTTGAACTTGATGAAGCTGGTGCTTTGTGTAGCAGACGGCTTTGGTAGTGCGTTATCCATTACAATAGACGATTTCGCCACGTTTTGGTAGGTACTTTGGTTGGTCAGAAATAGTGATGGGAACATTCGAATTAAAAATAATTGATAATCCGATTATTGCAAAACCGCTATCATGCGATTATTCAGATTTAATTTGAATTACGAAAATAAAATTTAAATAAAAATTAAATCTGAATAATCATGATAGCGGTTATTTCAATAATCGGATTATCGATTATTTTAATTCGAATCCATCACTTTTCTGACCAACCAAAGTTACCTACCAAAACGTGGCAAAATCGTCAATAACACTGTGTTCTAGAATATTTTTTAAAAGATAATTTTAAAACCAGTTTTCAAAAAGTTTTGCACTTGTATCCTCGTGATAATCCAAGCTGGAATCCTTAATATTCTTTGCAGACAACAGCAAGCAGTTTCGGACAAATCCGTCTCATGAACCAGCGTATATTATGGTATTGCGTTTTCCTTTATTTGAAGGTGCTTTCGTCTGACAGGTTTGACTGGAATTAACCCATCCTTTGGATACTGTGTCTTGTGTATCGAACCATGTTTCATCAAGGTAAATTATGGATCTGTTTTCTAACCTATATCTTTTAATTTCTTGAAGGTAATTAAATCTCTAAGTGCGTAATCTGTGCGATTCCATTACTACTTGTCTTTTGTCTATTTTGCGGTATTTAAATCCCATTGTACAAACAACTCTATGGAGGGTGGCACGGCTAATATTTATATTGGTTTCGTCTTCGTCTTTTTCAGTTTATCCAAGGTAGGAATAACTCCGCTTTCATAAAGACAATATATTTTCTTCTTATAAGGTCCTCATCACTATTGTCTATACGGTGAGATTGAAAATCACTACATTTTTTTCTTTTGTTCAATTCTTCACTAATAATATCCCTTATCGACGATATTGGAGTTTTTGTAAGTAGACAGGTTTCTTTTAAAGCTTCTTGTTTAATTAGACCTCTACTGATTAAAGTTTCATACACATTTTTCACAACCTGTTTTGCATCTAATGACAAATGATTTTGACGCGACATAGTTATATTCTCGTAAAACAACTTTTCGAAACGCACAGTAAAAACGGTTATTCAACAATGCCACTAAAATATTAGCCAAAATATTTATATGCCTAATGGTTAATACTCAAGAAATACCTGACCCACTCCTACCCTTATGAACAAATGGATTTACACAATAACAATAGGTAATAAAATCGTTAAAAGTTTATTGGGGTATGGTCCGTCAAAAGCCATAACGATATAATTTGAGATGGACTATACATGATAGCAATACGCAGCACAACGGTTTGATTTAATATAGTGCAAAGTAGCAGTGCCAACATGACATAAAAATCTTTTTTTCTAAAAAAAAGGTTTCTAATAATTTTTCAAAATTTTTATTAACGGCACATAATGGAGCAAGTTGAGCACAACACAGCACAACAGTTTAATTCGCTCCTATGTAAAATGGCAACGCTAACTCAGTTGAATTGTTTTTACTAAAAAAAGTTTCTAATAATTTTTCAGAATTTTTATAAATGGCACATGTTAAAACAATTTGAGCACAACAGTTTAATCCGCTGCTATGCAAAATGGGAGTGCTAACTCAGTTAAAAAAATTGATTTCTACTTTTTCAACTAATCATCTAAATACTAACTTTGATCTCTTATTACTTGTAAATAATTTTGATAATTCCATTAGTTTTATTTGATACCAAACAGTTGGTGGGAAATCTCCAAAGTTGTTAATGGCTTAAGCAGTCAACTGGAATAAATCTAATTCCTTTAGAACTTGTTAACAGATTTCCACTAAAATTGTATAAAATTGTGGCTAAAATTATCAATGTTCTATTCGAAAAAGGCATTTTTCCTAATAAGCTGAAATTTTCTCTTATTGTGCCAATAGATAAAGGAGGTAATATAAAGTGTCCATCTAATTTTCGTCCAATTTCTTTGTTATCGGTTCTATCAAAGATTATCGACTCACTGGTAAAAGCTCATATAAAGAATTTTCTTTAATGGCGTAAAATACTAGATGCTAGTCAATTTACATTTTACGAGGTTATTAGTACCAGGGACGCCATTTATAATTTTATGAGTAAAGTTTACTGTGATCTTAAATATTTTATGACCAATTTATAAAAACTAAAAAAAAAATGCCTACTTAAAAAAAATTCAAACAAACGTTATTTTACAATTTGGGGCTTTTTTAAAAGGTACCATTTTAAAAAAACAACGGAAATTTCTATTGCTACGACATATATATATATATAATTATATATATATATTTTTATATATATTATTATAATTATATTAATTTTTTTTTAAAAATTT